>ML826077.1:109401-128489 GCA_009831015.1 Picea engelmannii | reverse complement strand
TTCTTTGCTTGGTTGTCGTGACAAATCCTAGTCATAGAGGATTAACCTTATGCTAGGATTGATTTCTCAAGAGATCCTGAGATACCGGTACCTCCTGGCGAGGAGCGAGGAGAGATGGGTAAGTTTGCATTGTTTTTTTTTTTGTGTGTGAAACATATGTGATTTTTATGTTGTTTTTTATATATATCATTTTTTTTATACCAGAGTATTTGACATATATGTGTCTATTATGTGTAGATGTGGGACCAGTGCGACCTATGGATTACACGAGGAACAAGCGTCGTCCTCGGCCAGGGGCTGCACCTACCTCCACAGGGGGACCATTAGCAGCAGGAGAGCTTCCAGCCGATGAGGCTAAGAGGGTTTTGAGACGAGTCGAGCGAAAATTTACCTCGCTCACCCGCACAGTCCCTATGGCAGAGATTGAGGATCTGCCACTATCTATGCAGCCTCATGTAGTGGGGGCACCACGGACATGGGTCCGACTATTTCAGCATTTGGAAAACGCTGTTGATCATTACAACAGGGCCCACAGGCCCTGACCTTAGTTAGTCTAGACTTTGCACATGTCGAGAGCACTACTTGTATATAGTTTTTGAGGGCATAAGCCCCATGACTTGTTATTGGTCATATTTTTGAGGTGATTGCATCCACCTATGTACTTTGATGATTATGATATTATGTATAGATTTTGATGTCTTTTTGTATCTTATGGATCATATTTTCCTTTAAAAATGTATTTACATGTTTATGTGTATGTTGTTTTATATGTGTGTGAGATGCCAGTCTAAAATTTGATTATCTAGAGTATCTGTAACTTGGTTTAATCTCCTAGGAACATGAAAATATGTAATATAATCAAAGCTTCGTTCTAAGAGACGTACCCTAAGGAATCATCGGTGTAAAGTCGAATCATGAACATGGTAGATTCTATTTAACTAAGACACAACCAACTAAGCGTATAAATAGACCTCGAGATGAGAGATACCAAATGATAGGGTGTAACAAAGAAACTCAATAACTGCATTATACTCGACACCATTGTTTGTGGTGTCACCTAAGAATATACCTCCAGAAGATAAGAACTGTCCTCGAGGTGTAAAAATTACCCAAGCTGTGGAGGAAAGCCTCTGAGTGTGCCAGCTAGCACCATCTGTGTACCCAATGAACACCTTTGATTCACTTGACATATGCCACAGTGACAAAAGATAACATAAAAAATGATACGTCCATAATACTAAAAGAAACTAGAAAGTAATAGTACAAAGAATATACATATGTTAAAAAAACTTACCCAAGGTGACCTACCTCTGAGTAATACTTCTTGAGGTAGAGCCCATTTCTAGGCTTCGCCAAAGCATTTCCCTGAAAGTCAACCAGATGATAAGAACCCTTTTTTAGAACCTCTTTTATGATGAAGGGCCCGAACCACATGGGTTTGAATTTTCCTGCCCCCAAGGGGTCCTTATCTTGATCATAGACCAGGACAAGGTCGCCTTCAGAGAAAATCTGAGGATGAACAAACCGATCATACTGACACTTGACCATATGTTTGTGAGCCTCATTGGCTAGGGCTGCATCACGACGCTGCTCATTGAGCCTCTCAAGGTATAATAATCGTTCTTCAAGTGGAGAAGTTTCTGGAAATAACTGTACTGCCAACTTTAGGGACGGGATCTGACATTCGATAGGCAAGACTGCTTCCAGCCCATAAATGAGTTGAAAAGGTGAGAAACTAGTTGCAGTCTTCACAGACATTCGGTAAGCCCATAATGTCGAGTATAACATTAAATGCCAATTTGACTTGGCTTTGTTGATCGTTTGTTGTAGGATGGTCTTAAGAGATTTATTTACAGCTTCCACCTAACCATTTTCTTGGGGATAGTAGGGTGACAAATGTTCTTTCTGCAATCAAGCTTTTATGTTAACTTGGTCATCATCTGGTTCTGAAAGTGACTTCCATGGTCAGTGACAATCTCTCTCGGGACGCCGAACCTTGCTATTATCTGGTTGAATAAAAAGAGATCTGCAGTCTCCCCATCATCTTTAAATGTTGGCATAGCTTCGACCCACTTCGTGAAGTAGTCTACGGTTACGATGATATAACGGTGCCCCCTAGATAAAGGAGTGTTGCATGCAGTGTAATCAATCGCCCACTTGGTGAAGGGACCGACTGTGATGATAGGAAACATGGGAGTGGGATGTGCCCTCATCTTCCAAGAAACGATCTAACATAGGTGGCACTTCTTGACTGATTCGATACAATCTTTGATTAGTGTCGGCCAAAAGTAACCTGCTCGTAAAATATTTTGGGCTATTTCCAACCCAGACAAATGACCACCACATGCTCCGGTATGGAAATTGTTAAGCATGATAACTGCTTCTTCGTGAGTGAGGCATCGGCGGAGGATGTAGTCTACACCTCTTCGATACAACGTATCATCGAGTATACGATAATTCTTAGCCTGATGGAGTATACAACGACACTCATCACGAGAAGCAGAGGTGGGGCACTTCAAAGTCTGGAGATAGACAAGTATATATCCGTACCATGGATCCAAAGATGTGATCAAAAACATATGTCCTCTGATATGTGACTCTTCGGGCATAACATCACTTGACTCAACAAAAATTTCCGAAATAAGTTTTGCAAAGACCAGTGACTTTTTGGATTTCGCTGAAACGAAATCTACGTCGAATTCCTGGAGGACGACTATCCATCTACTGATATTTCCGCCTATTACCCGTCGTGTCAATACGTATTGAAATAGATTCACAATGGCAATGATGGGGGTCTTGCGAAAGAGAACATAATGATAGAACCGTTGAATAGCATGGACTACTGCCAACGCAAGTTTTTTGATATGAGAATAATTGAGTTCCGGTCCGACTAGGCCTTGGCTCAGGTAATAGATTACATATTCTGAGAACAAATCATCTTCCTGAACTAAGACCATGCTGATGGTTGACTCTGTTGCAGCTAGGTATAATAAGACATCTTTGTTATAGTTAGGTGGCTGAAGTAGAGGGGCAGTCTTGAGGGCATGTTTCAACAATTCAAAAGAGCGTTGAGCGACATCATCCCAATAAAAAGGAATGTCTTCCTTCAGTAAGCTCATAAAGCCCTTTGTGATCTCGGCATAGTTGGCGATGAAACGCCTTAAAAAAATTTCCTTGCCCTGTAGACTCTGAAGTTGAAGGATTGTGCGTGGGGGAGGAAACTGAATTATTGCCTCAACCTTGAGAGGATCGACCATGATCCCTGTTGTTGACACTATGAAACCTAACAAATGTACTGATGTTACAAAAAAGCTACACAAGTTTGGATTCAAGCGAATCCGGAAGTAGCGACATCGCTCAAAGATAAGTCAGAGGTGTGTGGGATGATCTGTTCTCTTGTGAGATCGAGATGCTAAATCATCTAAATAGGCCTCGACTATATGCTTGAGATCATGGAAAGCAAAAGACATGGCCCGCTGAAAGGTCGCTTCAGTGTTTTTGAGACCAAAGGGCATCTTACGATACACGAATGTACCCCATGGACAAATGAATGTCATTTTAAGTTGGTCTTCAGGTTTGATTTGTATTTGATTATATCCAGAAAAAACTGTCCAAGAAAGAGAAGGCCCCACAACCTACACATTCATCAATTATCTGGTCGATGAATGGTGTGGGAAAATTATCTTTTGGATAGGCCTTGTTCAAATCACAAAATTCCGTACATACACGAATCATGCCCTATTTCTTATTGACCGGCACAGGATTTGACACCCATTGGGTCAAATGGATAGGATAGATAAAACCGTCTTTTAGTAGTTTCTCAACTTCAACCTTAATGGTTGCTGCTTTCCTAGGATTAACTGGATGAAGCTTATGCCAAACAGGCTTGGCATCTGGATAAGTTGTGATTTCATGTTCGACTATTTTTGGATCGATGCCTGGCATTTCCTCATAAGACCAGGCAAAAATGTCGCTAAATTCTTGAAATAGATCTGTGTAGATTTGAATCTCTCTGGGGGAACAATCATCTCCGACGAAAAAATTCTCCACGACACTAGGGGTTCTGGAGATATTGATCGGTATGGTTTCAACGATATTTTCCATATTACCCTCAGCATAAACCTCATGTGTAGCTAAGGGATTAATAAGACAAGACCTATCTCTAGTCATAGTCAAGGTGAATTCTCTGACTTCAATTCTGCTTAACTCTAGGAGCAAGTATGATCTGTGATGAAGATCATCCCAGGGTTTGTACGGACTAGTCATTGCTTCAATTACTGCTTCGTCGGAGGGAAAGACTAAGTCTAACGAATCTGTGTCAGCGAGAGAACCTTGAGCCCAAATAGGCTCTATAGTCAGATCTAACTCTTGTGCAGGAGTTGGATCTGTGTCATCCAAAGCTTGCTGGACTAAGGAGTATGCTACTTCAGCTGCGGATAAGGGCACGGACATGCCAGGGTACCCTGTCCCTTCCATTGTAGCCGATGGGGAAGGAAGTATCCATGGATTGTTGAAGTAAGTCATGCGAAACGACGAAACTTGGAAAATCTCAACCTTATGGTGGTCAGATATGAAATTGACATCGCCTTGAGGGGGCAGGTAATCGAAGGTACCCATCAAAGATGGGCACAAACCAACCCCTACGTTGACTATGCCTGGTTGGGGATTATCAATCATCGGGACCGCGGATACCCCCAATGAAGGGTTAGGTCTAGAGAAAGACAATTGATCAATGGTCACAATCTGGTCCTCGTGTGGAAACAACAAGACCTAGAAAACTATAGCAACCACTGCTTGCATGGCGTAAGTCCAACTCCTTCCTAACAAGAGATTGTAGTCAAGGGATGCGTCAACTACTTCTACCTCGACGCCTAGGTCTTCCCTCCTAACTACACGGGGAAAGAGGGAATGATACCATGTGGTCGGAATGAACAAATGTCGAAAGCAATGAGAAGAGTAGGTGACAGAGACAAAACGGGCTGTCCAATGGCCTTCCAACATTCCAACGACATAACACATGTCGAGGCACCCTCATCAACCACTGTGCGAAAAATATTCCGAGTAAAAGTTTTCATGGGGTGAGCCACTACTATCTAAAATGCTACGTGGTAAGGAAGACGAGGTTTTAAGTCGGTTGTATCCAGCATGATTGTACCCGGATTACAAGTCTCAGTAGATCCTAAAGCAGCTAACAAATATTTCCTCTGGGAAGGGAAGCTTTGGAGGACCTCCAAAGTGGACATCGCACAAGGGGTTTGAGACAAATCCTCCACCATAGAATAGTTCAGGGTGGCCCTTGTGTTTGGGTTGTGAGAAGCGTTTTTGAATGCACCTTTTGGGATGCGTGTCATTGTTTTTCCCAAAGTCTTATCGATCTAGAGAGGAAGAGATGGGAGTTCGGCTTCTTTGCCCTTCTCAGAAGTGCGTGTTTTACTGTAGTCATGCGCTCTAGTTAATATAAAAGCATCACCCTTCATCATATACACATTCACGGATGCAAGATTGTTCGAAGACGGAGAGGGTCCTTGACTTCCCCCTTCCGCGCTTGTAGAGGCTTGGGTTAGGTTTTGCCCATGTTGAAATGGGTTGGTTAACACGGTAGGATGTCGTTGTGTCACAAACTTTTGGGCCTCTGCAAGCCGAGAACATTGGTGGGTCGGGTGGTCTTCCATGCACAGGTTGCACGGATACCTTGCCTTCCATTTCTCAGTGTTTCCCCTGCCAACATTATTAGTGGGTTTCTTATCCCCCTTACCCTTCTTTCATTTTTTTTTCTTTCCTTCAGGATGCTGGGTGGCCATTGGATTTGTCGATTGTACTGTGTGCACATATGACGTTTGGGTAGGGGGAGCATCCAAAAAATTAGTTTGGCTGGACGTTGTGTGTTCTATAGACAATTGTTGCAATTGCTTCATTAGTTTCTCAGCGGGATTTGTTTGTGCTGAACCAACAATACCATCAGCATGTGGTCCATCTCTCTGTATGGTTTTATCAAGTATTGAGCGTGGCGCATCTGGCAATATCTTGTATAATAAAATGGACTGAGAATAGATTAGCTCAAGATGTTGATCTCTCATGATGGCGTCTTCTTCGGAAAACACTCCCGACGTCGCGATGTCTTTGGATAAATATGGGACCAAAGACTTAAGGAACCACTCGAGAAGGAATGCTGGTGGGACTGGCACCTTAATTAAACTCTTTTGGCGTCTCCATTCTCGGATGTGATCAAAGATATGGTCCACTTTCGTCTGTGTGAAATTGGCCAACAATTCTGTGCCAACATCGTATCTCACAGGTAATTGGAAATGGTTTAGGAAAGCCATTGCCAATTCACCGAAGGAAGAGTATCTTGAGAGGTCGAGCTCAATATACCATTTCATGGCACTCCCAATGAGAGTACGTTGAAACAATCGCAACTATACGGAGTCGTATTTCAACGAGTTAGACGAGCACCAAAGATGGAAGGTGGTCACATGATCTCCTGGATCTTCGTTAGGCTTGGCCTCAAACTTTGGTATGTCCGAAGGCAACTTCATCGGCATAGGGGGCCAATGCGGATCATGACAGATAGGGTCATTCAACAACCTTGTCAAGTCTGGAAAATGCAAGGTTGCCAGGAAAGGTAGTTTGGGTTGTTGGTGAAAACCATGGAAAAAGGGACCTGGAGTTTGACTGGCACCAGGTTGCCAGGAAACGTTTGGTTGCTGGCATGGGTTCTGATAAAAACCATGGCCATGACCAGCGTAGGGATTCTGCGTGTGAGGAGACATCATCGGTTGATTCCCAAAATAGGACGTAGATGGTTGGGCGTGCATTACATTCAGAGGAATTTGGGAAGGGTTTCCCCATGTTGATCCCATGGGGATAGGCACAGTACCTTGTCCGGGGTTCCATTCATTGTGAAAATAATTTCCCAAGATCGACATTCCTGACGAGGGAACTGATCCCTACCAAGAATTCCAAGGCCCTGATGCGGAAGAAGATCCTGGGTTTGCCCCCTGTGCAGGAATAATACCCTGCATAGGAATAGGTTGTCCGTAACTGAGATTTCCCCCAGTTGAGAGAAGATGACGAGAAAGAATTGTTACCAAATGCACTGAAAAAAGAAAATGGTGTCGAATCTACCAACATATTATGAGAAGCTGGTCCTTGACTCCCTGCTCCAAATAAACTATGGTGTGTAGGTGGCCCAACGGATTGTTGGTGGGTGCCACCGAGCGAAGGGGACGAAGGAGGCATATGACCTCACCCATAAGGGAATGCAAGGAGCTGAATTCCCCCCCATGTGTCCTTGCAGAGGAGTGTTAGAGCTCCTTGTCCCTAGACCTAAATTCTGTACAGTGGAGTAGGAAAGTGCAGGTCTTGTACCTGAGCTAGGCATGTCGTATGAGAATGGAGAGCCTGTCACACTCGGTGTGAAAAGGGCAGTGGCCACCGCCATAGATGGGATTGGACCACTGCTCGAGGTATAGGTGGTCGAGACCATGGTGGCTCGAACCGGTGACGGTGGGTGAGGAGGTGGAAAATCCATTGTGGTGACAACCGTAGTGGGAATTGAAGAATTCCCAGAAGAAGTGACGGCATTTGTTTCCATTTCTGCGTGTGACACTATTTGGCACTCATAAGGGTGAATCAGTACAATGATGGGTGCCAAAAGATTAGTGGTTGGAGTTTTGGATGGACCAAGATCTTTCACTCCAAAGTCTAAAACAACTGTTTCCTCCGGATGTTGATCAGGTACAATTTCTTGTGACCCAGTCACTTCAAAAGACCCTTGTTGGTCTAGCTTTTGCCTTAGTGGTGGCGGAGGTGGTTCTAGTGTAATCGGTGATAGGCACAGAAGCCTTCATGATCGACAGAGCTCATGATCCTCCACTATGTGAGAATATCAAATACAGACTAGGGTTTTCTATTCATTCAAAAACAACACACACTAAAAAGGTCCCTCCAAGATAAAAGAAGCAAACACTAAACTAGTTGGAAGAACAGTTACAACAACCAACACTAGAGAAACTTACCGGTGCAAGTGAAACTCGAACACAGAAGCACCCTATGGGTATACTCTGCAAAGCATGGCTCGATGTCTGTCCTAGGTACTGTGGTATACCCCCGTAATCACCTGTGTATGTCTCTAAAAAGACAGGCAACTAGGTTTCCAGCGCGCGAACAGTCACGAGGCGGGTACAGTCGAAAGTTGTGTAGACCACAATGAGCAGGGTATCGAGCCTGAAACCTGTCAAGGGTATCGAAGGCAAGTGGTCTGGAAGAAAAATGAGGACCTCGAACGGATTCGAGACCCATGAATCTCCGTGGCAAATGCAATCGACGAAATCCCAAGACAAGTCGTCTATATGTGTTCTCCACTACGATTGGTCCAGCTTTGGAGGGGTTATCTCCGCTTCCTTTCCGCACGTGACCTCATGTTTATCCCCTGTGTTAGAGAGGGGTCCTGGATAACTTTCACGATACTGAACTTTGACACTCCCTAACTTAGACTCCAATGTTTGATTTAATGGCCTTGAAGAGTTTCCTCTCCAACCTAATTCAAGGTCCTAACCCTAAACTAGTTGGTTGACCCTACAAACATAAAATAGTCTAATGAATTTTAGATTTAGCGTTAATTTTTATGGCTTGTCTTAATTCAAAGGTTATGAAATTGAAACTAGTGATATTTGAAAGACGAAAGCAAAATAAACAGAAAGATGGAAACAAAATAACTTCACTTGACTCAAACCTTAAACAAATTTTCAAACTAAAATTTTTCTAAGATCTCTGAACAACAAACTCAAAGAAGGATTTCACTCGACTACGAGTTACTTATGATCTAAGTAAACCATCAAGAACTTATGAAAGAAAATACTTTTCCCTGGTTACTAATGCAAAACAACACTATTTAAACAAACAAAGAAATAAAATATTTTTTTTATTTGAATGCTCACAAAGCAAAAAGGAAAAATATCAACAAGTAAAAACCAATAAAACTTCTGGCCTAAGTGCAGATCGCAAAGAGTCACTTTAAAAATCACACACAAGAAAATTAAAACTGGACTCTCACACTTGTCTAAAAACCTTAAAAAAAGAAAATTTTGAGGAAAACTTCTTAATGAAAAAGAAAGCTATTGTTGTGATCAAACCTAAGTTACTGACCGCTATGACAAAGACCCAAAAACCTGAGAGGTGTAACTCTTGTCAAAGGAAATGATGACTGCCTCACCTTCAACAAAAAATTTCTCCACAAGCACACTGCTGATAGTTCAACAACAAGTGTGTGCACGTGAGCTGTGTAAAGTCAAAGGGCATGTACACGTGTGATGGCCTTATATAGGCTGCATGTATCTCTGAAACTCTGAGACAAATAAAAGGCCAAGCAGTCCAGCCCAGGCAGAGACTACTGGTACTGAGAACCAGGATCTCTTGAAGACTCAGACACTTAATTTAACAGAAAAAAGAAAAAAATTCAAGGAAAACTTCATAGAACAAACCAATCTGAGGTGAAACCTAAGCTATAGACTGCAAAAAACAAAGACTAGAAAGAGTTCTAGAAAACCCCTAAGAAGGACTATTTCTGATAGGGGAGAGGATGACTGCCTCTCTAAAAGAAATTTTTTGGAATCATACACGCGACTGACACTTCCTCAGCTAGCGTGTACACCCAGGCTGTGAGAAGGTAGGGCGCGGGTACATGCGTGCAGACCTTATACAGGCCGCATGTACCACTGTGGGTCTCAAAAAAAAAATGCAGTAAAGCAAAGAAACAAAGATAACTGGTATGTAAGACTAGAATCTTTGTTAGCTCAAAATTTTGCAGAAACTTTAAAAACAGGAAATGAAACCAGTTCTTAAAAATACCCAAGAAAAAACATTCCCAGAAACCGTAGAGATCCCCAGTATGGTCGTCAATTCTGTTGTGGGTGGGAAATCCCTCCTACAGACTAGCACCAAGGGTTTTATCATGCATGCAGAAATGACCTAAAGATTCTTACTTTTTACCATCATCCCATGCCTAAACCCCATTACTCATATGTAAATACAAGGCTCAAGAGATTAAGTTGACGTACCTTATTTTTCATGTTTTGATGTCGATCCCTTTTCACGCTTGGTCGTTCTTTGACTAGAACTCTCCTCCCAATGCTAACCTACATTCACTAAAGAAAAACAAAGAACTCCACATGCATTTAATATATGAACTAATAGGTTAGAGATTTAATCAATCATACAATCAATATTCCAATAATGACAATCTCATATGGAGGGACGGGAAAAGCAATTCTTTTATTAACTTCACAATGATACCTTACAATGATAAAGTCAGCCACTGCTCCTCGATCCTGGTCCTAGGCTCTTATTCCACTGTCTTCCAACTACTTTTCTCTATACTTCTCTTTTCACAAGGATGGCTAAAGGTTGGGACAAAAGGAATGCTTAATCGGGTATAGTTTCTTTACTATGATTCTCGTCCTTTCAAATGGGACCCCTAACCCTTTTTTTATAGGCTAGAAAAAGCTAGTTATTTGGTCGAGTGACCGGCCATGCATGGCCGAAAGATTTAGTTAACTTACCCAAAGGTGAGTTTTCCATCAACAAATTTCCTTTTTCTGTGCTTTTGTAGGTACATGCGGGTTGTCTTGGGTCAGCTAGTGTGTACACGCGTGCAATAATGGAGCAGGGTGCGTGGGTATTTATAAAAGGGGTTTTTAAGAAGAGTTGTTCAATAGTGTTTTGGCAAAGAAGGAGTCTGATATGGGCTGATGCTAGGTAAGCATGTCTGATGCAAATTAGGGTTATAACACTTACCCCATCAATGTCTACAGGGACATGCTCTAGTCTTCCAAAGGGGCACACCACCTGCTGATTAGCCATCCAAAGCGCGATAGGAGAGTAAATCAATATAGGTTTTCCCATCAGTGCCCAAGTTTGCTTTGTCATAACATTTACCTCTGATCCTAAGTTGAGGACCACATATTCCACGTTGTAGTCTCCAATCTAAGAACTAAGGTTCAATTCCTTCTTTGTCCTTCTTTTCCTTGATACTTGATTCACATCTCTACTTAGCACAAGGTCTATTCTTCCAATTTCATATTGTCTTACTAGGTGTTGTAGCTCCTGCACAACTTTTTCATGTTGAATCAAATTGATACACGTATATAATAAGCCCATGAGATTGCTTACCTATTTTCCTTGTTTAGATAGAGAAGACTGATCAAATGTTGGTGGCATTTCACATTCCCTAATTTCTGGTTGTGCCCTAGAATAAGAAGCTTGTTCTCCTACAAATTATTTCCTTTCTTCTTCAAAAGTGTGCCTCTCTCTCCTTGGATCAAACAAATGTTCCTTCTCTGCAGCTCTTTTGATCCCTGATCCTTCTGTAGTCTTTCCTGGAGTCGCCCTATATTCTCCTGTAACAACACCTCCTCTAGTAATAACAGTGAATCTAGGGTCCTCACCATGAGGTTCTTCTAATATTAATTGTACTTGTTGGTTTCCTCCTCGTCTCTCTTGATTTTTAGCTAACAACACTGGGCACTCTTCAATGATATGATCAAATGAATTACAATAGTTGAAAGTAGTACAAGGGTTCTGACAATCCCTTTCCAAATGTCAAGGCTGTGCACAGTTATAGAAAATGATATGACCTCTACCTCGACCCATACCTCCTCCTCATCCTCTTCCTATGAATCCACCACCAGGGTTGAAATTTCCTCTTCCTAGGTAGTTTAACTATGAATTATTTACTTCTTTCTAAGCTTCTCCTTGAATTCTATATGTATCCATTGATCTTTCATGCATGAGATCGTAAGCCCTACAATCTGTCTCATCATGCCCCACAGGTTTACAAAATGTGCAGTAAATATTGGTAGGTGTATGGACATATTTTTGCATGTAATAACATTCACCAGGGCGGTGTCTTGTTCTACATACCTCGCACCAGGGTATAGTAGCGTCCTTCAAAGGATTAGGTGCTCCAAAGGCCAGATATTCATGAAATAAGGGACAATTATGTTTGTCATGGCTCTCTGATTTACATCTGATACACCAAATATCTTCTCTTTTCTCTTTTCCTTTATCTTTCTTCATATCTTCCACCTGTAAGGATAAAATAGTTAGCTGATTCAAGATCTGACTCATACCTGGACTAGATTCTCTTACAGGGGCTGATTCTAGTTTCATGGAAATCTCTAGAGCTTCAACTTGTGAAGCGACCTTCTGTTGCATCATAGGAACTATGATACATGGAAGGAGGGTAGCGATGAACCATTTTTTATTCTGTTCATCTGGAATATTAAAACTTAAATGGCCTGTCAAGGTATTAAACCTATGATCAAATTCCCAAATAGGTTTAGTTACCTTCTGCTTGATCTCCTTCAACTCTGTAATACACTGTGACTCCGACTTAGGCTTCTTGAATTCTACACTCAACGCGGTCTTGATGTCATTCAGTGGTTTAGGTTGTCCAGGTCCTGAAGAAAACTTCATCTAACAGCTCAGTGCGCGATCCCTCAGGGTAGTACTAAACTAATCTCTCTTAATAGCTTCGTTGATAACTTGCTTAATGCTCCATACAAATTCGCATAGGAACCAATGCTGGTCTGGATCTTCATATCCATCTCCTTTAAAAATAGGTAACCTCATTTCGTCTTCCATAGATCTTCATTGGTTTCTCGACTGAGTATGTACTAAACTGCTTGTAATAGTACTCTGATTGCTCTGACTACTCTGGTTACTCTGGTTACTTAATGCTTCTAAAACAATAGGAGGAGTAATAGTACTTACTTAGATAGTAGGCACAGTTCCTAAAGTTTCTGGTTCTTCTTGGAAAAGTTCTTCATATCATATTGCCCCTTGACCGAGTTTTGCAGATCCTTGGTCACGTTTGACCTATTTTGGGACTTTGACAGGTTGTTGAAGGCAGAGCACAATTTGAAGAAGATATCGCGGAATCTCAGCCCCTTTTTAGGGATTTTTGAGTTTTGGGATTATGTAACAGGTATGGGGATGTCGGCCCATGGGTTTACCCATGTTTAGGCACATTTTTTAATATATAAATAGATGTCTAGGCGATGTAAGAAGAGACACGAAGGACGATATAGACATCTATGTGATGATGTGCTAAGTGCAAGTGATAGTTGTAAATGATTTGTGCATATTGTGTGAAGCTTGCAAGGCTAAGTGCAAGTGATTGTAAGAGATTGTGTAAAGTCTTTGTGCTATAACCTAGCTCGGGAAAGGAGGATTTGGTGAGGTGCATGCAGATCTCCTGTTCTATGCGGAGTAGGATATTGTGTCTCTATGCATTTAGACGATTGACTGAAGATAATAAAGAGAAGAAGAATTGGTGGACGTAGCCCCAGGCTGGGGGTGAACCACGTATATCCTGTGTTATGGTTACTTTGTGCATTGTGATTGTTTTATTGTTCATATGGTTAATTCTTAGTGTAGTAATGTATGCTTAGATGGGCATGATATGATAGCTCAGTGCTTAGTGATGTGAATAAATGTTAGATATGATTTGTTTCCTTATGCTAAGGGTTTAGATGTGGTAGATCTAAGTGAGTACTACATTTCTATGTAATTAGGGTTTTGTATGTGAAGTAAATACAGGCTAGATACTAATGAATGATAATTTCTAAGTGTTCTGTTAAGGTGTTGTAATCAGATATATGTGTCCCAGCTAAGGTTACAGACACTGGAGTGCTACAACCACCCCTGCCTCTACCTCCGATGAGACTTCATCTGTTTCGTAGGTGTTTCCAAAAGGGCTGGTAGTTAGGGTTTTGTTCGTGCATTGTTGAAGCGTTGAACCCTGGGTCTACCCCTGTGCCAACAAATGGTTCCATTGTCGGGACCTGAAACTGTGATTGTTGGGAACTGAGGAAAATAAAGAAATCTCTGTGCATAGATCTGTTTCTTTAGTGCGCAGTGTTCTACTTGATTTATGAAGCTCTGTGCTAAGAAAGGAAGTAGATCTGAAGAAAAGAGGTAAGATATGAACACTTTGTGCTCTGAAAGAGGTAAGGGAAGTGAATTTTTTTAATATTTGAAAGCTTTGTGCTCTGAGAAAAGTAAGATAAGTGGATTTTTTTTTTCGAAAGCATGGATCTAATTATGTTTGATAATGTTTTTCCTGGTCTGAAAACTAGGGTATGGTTAGAAGATAGAAGGTTTGATATGAGTAGATATGATGAAAGATATGTTATTCCTATGCATAGAAAGAATGTTTGGACTAACAAATGGATGCAGGATCCTAGGAAGAATTTTTTGTAGGTTAATTACTGTGACCCTAGTGCACAATACATAAAAAGTTGGGGATCATTTAAGAGAAAGTGAGGATTAACTCTTTGTTACAGTTGCAGAAGACCGATTCATCTTGCTAAGGATTGCCTTGATAGAAGTCCTATTTTTCTTTATTGTAAAGCTATGGACCATGAATTTTTGGATTGCCCTAGAATGATTGCTAAGGTTGAAGGAATGAATAGGAGACTAGAAAACCCTGAGGAAGGCCAAGAAACTAAGACCATGATAGAACCCCAGAAAGAATCAGAGACTGTATTACTATGAATAAAAGAAACCATGAATGATCACAGAAATATCAACTTATCATAGATCTTGAAAGAAAAAGAACTTATAGAAGCAAGAATAGGAGACTTCAACATAGACTGTGTTCTAGATGAGGAAACACAGGTGAATGTCATGACAGAAAGTACTTGGGAAATTTTGGGAAGGCCTGCTATGGTTCCTTCATTAGGAGGAATAGGATTCTTTAGAGGAAAACTGATAACCCTATGTGGAATACTTACCCAGAACTCTATGCGTGCTCATGGAACTTCGACATATGAAGAATTTGAGGTTGTTAAATTCGTTGAGAAAAGCACCCCATTTGCTATGTTATTAGGAAAACCATGGATTGAGAGAGATCAGATCCGGAGAAAAGAAGAAGAGGCCCTAGAATAGAAAAATCAAGAATTAAAATATTTCATGACTAGGAGAATAGCTCACTTGATAGAAGAATAGGGGGACAAGTCGAAGAAACTTAGGACCAGAGACCAGGTTGTTGAAGATGAAAAAACACAGGAAGACTTGAAGAAACTATCCATACAAGAAAGTAGAGCGCCTACCCCAGACAAAAAATAAGTATTACCCTTGAATCCTATGAAAAAATCTCATCAGCGTGAAGTTACTATGTTGAGTACAGATAAGAATCATAATGGAAAGAGGAATACCAAGACATAGATCATAGGGAAGAAAGCTAGAAAGTTCAGTAAGAAGAGAGCAAAGCTGGAAAAGTTGCAGGAGGTTCCAGAGGAGACTTCGCAGAAGGTAGGTTTGCAAAACTGAAACTTAGTCGGGATATCAGAACAACGCCAAGTAGCACTTTGCCATGGCAGAGCGATATGACCATAGGAAGAATTATAACCGTTAGACCGATGCCCTAAATGGTTAGAACAACAATTATGGCCAAAAATATCTCCATTGGGTCGTTGGAACAGCGCCATAACAAACAAAACTACATTGATGAAGGCTTCTCACCCATTGGAGAGATCTGTTACACCGCTATCGACTTATTCTTTGAATTTTTGCACCGAGAAAACTTTTACAAATTGTATCTACACCAACGAAAGAACTCATTGTTTCCATGTTGTGTTTAGTAAGACTCTACTACATGTTGAATGATTGTTCATTAACTTGAGTATCTGATATCGAGCTTGTATGTTGGACGAACTCAACATAGTTGAAAATTCTGTAGAATAAGTGTTAATCAATCTAATGGACGAAAAAGTAATGTCCAAAGGGATTCAAGCTTCATTGACGAGAGGAGTGCAAGCCTCTCCATCAAATGCTTGTGGATCTGGACCATCCTGAGCCGCATTTGAGAAAATAAAAAAGCATCGAGATGACTTAGTGAATGAGAAGTTGATCCTGTCTATCCTTCCCTACTACATCCTGCCCCTGGCCAATGCGATGAGTCATGGCAGTGTCCCAAGGGACTTGGATTACACCCTGGTTACTGCGTACCTCTTGAAGGGGATACGTGTAGTTTGAACCCAACTAGACAAGATCATGACATTAAAATTCAGCGACTTCAACCTAGGGGATCGTAATAACTACAACATGCTCACCCCTCATAGGTACTTGACTAGGACGAAGGGGAAGAACTCAAGGATAATCCCCCAACCATGGACTATGAACCTTGCGCAATCCAATATCTTGAATGTGATGAAGATACCACATTTTGGAAGGCACCAGGAAGTTAATGTGTGCATTAAGATCCTATTTTCATGCTACCATGGTGGCTATATGTGGCTAGAAAGACACATCACCATTGGTGTAATGTTGATCCATAGGATCACTATATTGAGCATGCAGGGACCAAACCTGCAAGACTTCTACCCAGGGAAGGCTGCAGATCGCGCCCTGGCATAGAGTATTAAGGATACCTATGGTGATGTAGAAAAGGGGACGCGAGGATACAAGGTAACCTCCATCCAGAATGGCACAGTGCACCTGGCCTGCCAACCGATCGTAGGGAAGCTAGTGAGAAAGGATAAACCTACACAGGTCACAAGGTTCATTGTTGACCTCCCTGGAAAATGCGTAGAAGGACTACAGATGAATTGGGAAAAGTACTTAGTCAACCAAATAGAATTGGATTGTCGTGAACCTCAGGATTAGGGCTATGAATTCCACTATATCTGGATCCTGATCCTCATCCTGAAAGATGCCGGAAGGTGCGAACTTCCCCAACATTGAGTCATTTGAGCCACTCATTGCGAAGTTCACCACGGTCTGGTATTTGAGCGATATGGGAAAATAGTGGCAGTCGAACGTAGTATTCCATACCTACTATCTGTAGTTAAAGAGGGCCATTGAGGATGTCCCTTATACGACGCCAAACACCCTACACCGGTTCAGGCTCCTTATGAAGTTTTGTGCAGATGGACATTTTACTTATATCACTGCGCGCATAGATGAGAGTACAAAAGAACTTTAGTCATACTATAATATCACAAAAGAGGACTTAGAAGAGATAACTAAGGACTGGCCTATAGAGTTCCTTATCCTTATTGACCCCGCAAAATTTTCCAATCCTAAACTAATTGGAAGCTCGGAGGCTACTCGTGAAGAACATGACACACCTGGAACTAGTAGAAGGAAGAATATAGAAGAGGTACAAAACCTGAGCAATGAATCAGAAGAAACTACTTCAGAATCATGTGGAGGAGGAGGTAACGATGAAGTAGATAAAGAAGAGAACAATGGGAAATAAGATCAACAGAAGCAAGGCGGAGTAACATCGCCTAGGGATTCCGTTGATGAGACTGATCAATCTAAGAAAAGAAAGGTTTCTCCCACGAAACCTATCTTGCGAAATAAATCCATAGCTAGTAAGACCAAGTTGCAGACTGTGCTCATGCTCGATGAATTCAACTTCATCATCGTAGCTGTATCAAATGCCTTGCAAGACATTTTGCAGAACAAAAAATCCAAACAAGAAGCCATGTATGATAATATTAATATAGCTGAGAGGAGTTCATCAAGCCCTTCACTCCAACCGCGCAGTTTCCACTGTGCCCCCACCATCAGAAGAAACAAAGTTGGGAGACGAGCCTGCCCAATTTTGCAGAATAGCCGATGCGACCGAAGATCACCTTCGTCGTGCCCAAGAATAAAAGTAACTTGCCACGGTGGCCCTGAAACAAGCACAAGAAGCGGTGATAGAGCAACGCAGGATTGCGCAGCAGGAGAAGGCCACCCTCCAGTCAAAATTCGAAGAAGAGAAAGCACAAATCCAGAGAGAGAAGGAACAAATGCTCGTCGAGTAGGTTGGATTAAAAGAAGAAGTCAACAGAGCACTCCACTCTGTGATGGGCTTAGAGAAAAAAGAGGAAGACCCAGTAGAGCATCAAGTAGCGAAGCTCGCTGAAGCCATTCAACAACTTCAACAGAGAATAACAGATCTAGAGCTACAGTCAGTGCCAAACACTCCACAGGATGTGCAGGATCAAAGAGAAGCAGCTGTTCAGAGCGTATTTGAGAGAATCAAGACCTTCGCCATGGAATGTAAACAACTCAGTGATCGCAGTGCACAAACTTATGAATGACTGACTGAGGATCCTAAACTCAAGACACTGGAGTCCCAACTCCAGGAAGCAAAGCTGTTGGAATATTGGTTGTTGTCATTGATGTCAACCCTAGTCATGGGTTTTGGGCCACAATATTGATGAAGGTATTTGGACATGAAGGACAATGCACATGCATATAGAACACCTATGGATGGATAGTATACATCATGTTGTTTCCGGTGGTATGTGGCACATCACGTGGATCCTCATGGTTGAGGAGAAATGAATTTTTGAAGATGACAAAGTGAATTGAAGAAGGAAGTACATGTAGGCCCTGAAGCTAATTAAAGAAAAGAATTACAAAATAAGAAAGTGTCAGGTCAGCCCTAATGTTAAAAGGAAGTGACATAAATGGTATAAATAAATATCATTATACATTCATTTGATACACAAGTCGAATTTCAGAGGAAATCATAAGTAAAGAAGGTCGGATTTCAAGGGAGGATGAAGTCTTTTGGTGATGTGTTCTAAGACATATCAAGGTACCTGTGGTAAAAGTTTCAGCTCTTGATTCGCTATAATTATGGAGATACACTATGTGGAAGATAGGGTTTTTGACCAGTCCTAAAGCTAGTCAATAAACAGGCGTTCCGGGTAAAACAATCATAACTTCTTCATCGAGAATCCAAATGACGTGGGACAAATTGAATTGGAAAGAGTACGAACTTTAGTTTCTTGTGTGAGATTTTCATAATATGATGTTAAATATTGAGAGCGAGGCATTCTGTACAAGTTTGGTCTCCTGAATAAACCAGAATTGAACAAGGTCTACCATTCTCTCTATAACTTCTTTTTGGGGAGGATTCAAGCAGTGAAACTTGGAGACGTTTCAGAGAATAAACTGAATAATATTATCTATAGGATCAGAGTATTCCAAGAATTGAATAATTGTAGAAATTGAAGAAGTCTCAGGAAGCATTATCAGGTTCTATGTGATGGTTGGTTGATGGTGATGATTTAATGTGAAGT
>ML826077.1:95813-109301 GCA_009831015.1 Picea engelmannii | reverse complement strand
GTTGAAGAAACTCGAGCTAGGCTCGAGGATTTTGAAGCAGAGATACCCAGAGTAGAGTGACACAGGATGAGTCACAGGTGATGTTTGGGGGCCTGTTGGCCCTTGACCAAGTTTTGGATATCCTTGGTCATGTTTGACCTATTTTGGGACTTCGATAGGCTATTTAAGACAGAGCGCAAGTCGAATAAGAGATCGCATAATCTCGACCCCTTTTTAGGGATTTTTGGGTTTTGGGCTTATGCAATGGGTATGGGGATGTTGGCCCATGGGTTTACCCATGTTTAGGCCCATTTTGTAATGTATAAATAGTTGTCTAGGCGATGTAAGAAGAGACACGAAGGACAATATAGACATCTGTGTTATGATGTGTTAAGTGCAAGTGATAGTTGTAAATGCTTTGTGCATACTGTGTGAAGCTTGCAAGGCTAAGTGCAAGTGACTATAAGAGATTATGTAAAGGCTTTGTGCTATAACCTAGCTCGAGGAAGGAGGATTTGGCGAGGAGTGCACAGATCTCCTGTCCTATGTGGAGTAGGATCTTGTGGCTCTGTGCATGTAGATTATTGACTGAAGATAATAAAGAGAAGAAGAGTTGGTGGATGTAGCCCCAAGCTGGGGGTGAACCATGTATATCCTGTGTTATGGTTTCTTTGTGCGTTGTGATAGTTTTATTGTTCATATGGTTAATGCTTAATGTAGTAATGTATGCTTATATGGACATGATATGATAGCTCAATGCTTAGTGATGTGAATGAATGTTATATCTGATCTATTTCCTTATGCTAAGGGTTTAGATGTGGTAGATATGAATGAATACAACATTTCTCTGTAATTAGGGTTTTGTCTGCGAAGTAAATACAGGCTAGATACTAATGAATGATAATTACTAAGTGTTCTATTAAGGTATTGTAATCACAGATCTATGTCCCAGCTAAGGTTGCAGACACTGGAGTCCTCGGGCGAGACTTCATCTGCTTCATCTGCTTCGCAGGTGTTGCCGAAAGGACCAATGGTTAGGGTTTTGTTGGTGAGTTGTTGAAGAATTGAACCCTAGTTCTGCCCCTATGCCAACAGATCCTACTTCCTCTGTTCTTGCAGGCTCTGAATACTCTTCATCTATTAGATCTAATTCTTTTCCACTGTAGAATCCCCTGTCTCCATAATTCTTCTTAAACAGGTTCCCAGGAGGAGCTTCTCTGAACGATCTCCCACTGCACGTGTGTCCAGCCTCTGTGTCATTGTCGCTGTCTAAATTCTTGAACATTAGCTTCATTGTATCTTTAGGATATTATTCTCATGCAATAGCATCTGAATCCTTAGCTTTAAAAAGTCTAGGAACTTTCCTCTAGGTCCCTTAAAGAAATATCTCTCTTCTTGACTATATGATTCCACTCTATCAATAGAAAACTTTGTAATGTACTCTCCCATAGTTCTATCAAACCAGAGATCCTTTGCTCTAAGCACAACGTTATCGACTCTCTTGAATTTCTTGATTAGTGTTGTTGTCCAAACCATAGGTGGTCTAGATCTGATCTCAAACTGAGTGTCTGTTAATATGGATAACCACTTGTATACCTCCTTATGAACTCCTCCAAAGAAAATCTCCTGTATGTCGATAAAGATGTACCTTCCCAACCAGTCTTCTATACTAATGCTACTATTCTTGTCCTGGGCTTCAGCAAAGTCCTTATCTTGTTCTTCTATCCACTTCTGAATCTCTATATTCGATGGAAACCACCTTGACATTCCCTCAAGAAGATCTCAATCCCGGCAACAAAACCATTTGTTGGCACAGGGGCAGACCCAGGGTTCAACTCTAACAATGCACCAACAAACCCTAACTATTGGTCCTTTCGGAAACACTCGCGAAGTAGATGCAGTCTCACCCAAAGTAGTAATAGAGGGTTGCAGGACACATGTGTCTACAACTAGGGGAAATTCAAATTGATTCCAAAACACAATGCAAAACAATCTAGATATTCTTTACCAATCTTAAGCTTACTTCGCGAAGTTATATTTCTGTTCTAACACAATAATGAAATAACAGTATATCAGATGACAAATAACACGTCATAAACCACAAATAAAATAAGATATACATGGTTCACCCTCTCCCTAGGGCTACATCCATAGAAATGAGTTTCTTGATATATTAGATGAAAACATACAGTTCTATCTACGCACTTAGCTGCAGATCTTCTCTCTTTCTCTTCCCTCCCTGCGCACCCAGATGCAAGGTTGATCTTTTCACCCAGTTGAAGATCTAGAATACATACTCAATATTGATCTCAACAACAATAATTTACAATGAACAAAAACAATAATAATACGAACAAACAACAACCAACAATTGAGAAACCCTCTCGACTCTCCTAGACCTTTATTTATACATTACATGAATCTCGGGAAACCTTAGACCGAAGTCTAGGTGTCACAAACCCTAGATCCAAAACCCTAGGTGCAAAAACCATAGGTCCACTTGAGTCACGTTTTCAAGGCTTTGCCAGCCTATCCTTCCTCCTTTTCCATGAGGTGCTCCAAAGTATTCGTTGTTGTCTTTTTCCACTTGCTAATTTGTCCATGATCCATCTTCTTCTATGCTTTGTTTTCCTCGATCTTCTCTTCCAACGGATAGATTTTCCTTTACTTTTCTCCTTCTTTTCTTCTTCTTTAACCACTTTGACCCTTCCTTGGTTTATGTGCCTTCCCATGTAGTTTGTACTTTTCCTTTCTTCCTTATTCTTCGCTTCCTTATATAACCAAGGGTCAACAACTACATCAGATCTATCTACTGGTTCAAAAGGTATGTCTTATTTCTATGAGTAATTGGATTTTGTTGTATACATGAGAAATGGTTATGGAGGTTTGAGGATTTTTCCTAGAGAGATTAGTGGCTCCATGGGACATTTTGTATAAGTCATATCTACAGAAATACAGTGTTGGTATAATCAATATTTATCATTGATATATATTGTTAGTGTTGAGGCACATCTTGTATTTCTTGGCATATGGTTAAGGGTTCTTATGATACATGATTGAGAGCTTGTATTTTGTGAAGTGGTTGATGTATTGAGAGGTTGAATATCAGAAAGGGTTTAATGTCTAGTTCATGTGAGGGTTATTATACTTGTTCATGATTACACGCACTTATATGGCACATGAATAGAGAGATATATAGATGCTTTGGGTAAATTATATGTATGAGGATGTATGCACGGGGTACAGTTACAGTCTGGAAACAGTGACAGGTTGCAGGTTAATGTGAAAGATGCTACATAGGGTCAGAATGCTTTAGAGAAAACCCTAGTTTTTAGAAGGAATAGACATGATGCATAATAGATAGGTTTCACACATATGAGGGTTGTTGTATATATAGGGAACATACATACGCATTCTACAGAACATACAGGTCGTTGATATGTGGTTTTTGGTGGGTACAAGCTCAACTTAGGTATTGGTTGATTATAGGTCAATGGTATAATTTGGCTACAGGTCAATGGTATAGGTTGGTACAGGTTTATAGTGGTATATCTCATAGTGATAGTGTGGCAATGGTTTCTTCATTTGACACTTATATTTCAGGGTGACATGACAAAGAAAGGATAGGTGGTTGTAGCCACCTTTTGGTTATAACTGAAGAACCTAGGGGGTTGTATCTTCCTTCTGGCTGTAGACAAAAAATTGGGGAGTTGTAGCTTCCCTCAGGTTGTAGCCTAAAAATATAGGGGGGAGAGCCTCCTTCCAGTTGCAGTTGGAGAACAAAGTAATTTGGTGCTTCCAATGAATGCAATTCTTAAAAGACATATAATAAAAATCATTATGTGGTTTTCTCCCACATTGGATTTCCACGTAAAAAATACTGGTGTACTGTGTATGTGTATGATTGTTCATTTTTTCATGGTTTATTTACTCTAAACTTATTGTATGTGTTGGAGCCGAAAGTCACTCCTGGATTGCTTGCAGGAGTAGAGCCCGATGCCCATCAGTTTAATGTCATAATTTGTTTTAAAGAGGTGATCAAATGGAGGAAAACTCGAGGGGGTATCACTCTAACTCGGGGACTGAGTCTGGTACATATGGTGACAAAGGAGGTCTTGATCCAACTTTAGCCAGTGGGTTGATAAAAGGGTGAGTAGGTGGAAGACTTAGTGAGGAAAATGAACAAACAGCTTTGGGCGACAGGCTTATGGCTATTTACAGAAGAAAGACACTGAATGCAAGATCCGCTTGGTTCAGGGTCTCAAGAAACCGAGGAGGACTTGACTGGATCCTCCAATTCCAAGTCACTTAGCGTTGGGAAAATCACAAGAACTGGCTGGAAACCTCATAACTGCTACAGTGATCCTATCCAACATCATCCTATAACAACTATAGCTCGACTGGATCCTCCAATTCTGAGTGATTCTAACACAGTGTAACAAAGATGTAAAAGAAACTGGCATTCATCAGGAAAGAAGTCTCAAGAGTGCATACATAACCAGAGTATCAGTGCTTCATTAAAGATTTACAACTGGGAGCTCATCTCAACCATCGATAGATACAAAAATGGCAAAAACGCCTACATATACTCAGAACAATCAACAACAACAAAATCAAGACGATGCATTGAAAGCTTTGCATCTGTATGGCTTCTGACAGTCAATCTCTGAAGGGTCGTGCAACTTAAGTCAGATGCAATCTAATTCTTTGTTAGTTTCCAACGGTGAATCGACGTGCCTTTAATTCATGGTCGTGCTTTCCCATTATGGCGGAGACGATGTCTAACCACCACCAACTGCTTCAATAATTGCTTTCTTGGGATCGAGGATGATCTGGCCAACTCAGCGCTTTGGGATATGGAAGGCTTCTCGCGTTGCCACCTGTAATAACTGAATGACTTGACGAATAGGCATGGAGGCCAGCACGGAGAATGGGACTCATGATAGGAGTGATGGCGTCAGACTATGAAGGCATGGAAGACGTGGCGAGGTATGGGAAGGGTGACAGAGGAGGGTTCATGGTGGAAGTCATCAGGCAGAAAGGGGGAAGATTAGGGGTAATGAACTCGCCTTTTGGTGAAGGGCTGACGTGGAAAAGAGCGGGACACATGGCGAGCGGCAAGTGGATGATAAGAAGGAGGGAGGACCATGTGGACCAAAGAGGGGAGGTGGATGGATGACACGAGGTAGCAGGAGAAAGGTGGAAAGGAGGATGACATGATGGGGGAAAGGGCCCACGCCAGTTAAACCCAGAGTGGCGGAGAAGGATGGGGCGGTCCGAACGTCGTTGATCCGGGCGCTGTAATCTCAACCGTCGAAAGCTGCTTGCTTGATTCCGGACCCCCCCCCTCCGCTTAAAGGTAGAAAAGCAGGGGGGGTCCAGAATGGTCTTCATCGTCGTTGATCCGGGAGCACTAATCTGGACCGTCGGAGAGTTGCGCCTGCGATTCCGGACCCCCCACCCACTTAAAGGCAGAAAGGCAAGGGGGGTCCAGAATTGCATGTGTGTCGTTGATTTGGGCGCGCGGATGCACGCCGTCCAGATCTGTTCGTTGTTTATTACGGATTTCGGACCCCCCCCCACACTTAAAGGTAGAAAGGAGGGGGGGGGTCTGGAATTCGCTATGCGCCGTTGATCCGGGCACGCAAATCCCAACCATTCTGAAATGATTTCCGTTTAACACAGATGCATTCGCGCCTAAAACTCAGGACAAATGGGTTTTAACCCATTCTTCTACATTCTAACCCCCTTACAAGAAAAATCGCTAACATTTGGCTCCATGGGGGATAGAGTCATCCCTGTGATGCTCTAAGAACTCTTTTGTATATTCAATGCCTTTGATGTTGGGCTATGGAGTCATTTATTAGTCTGAAAAACAAAAACAAAAACAATATGTACAAAACGAAACAAAAAGAGCCAACTGCGGCTCACAGAAAACATTTTTTTAAGAAATGCCCATTGATTGGGCCACTAAAAACCTCATTGCCTTCCAGATACTGCAACCTGTAAGTGTTATTTGAAAATACTTCAAGGATCTTGAAAGGCCCAAACCAGAGGGCATCAAATTTACTGTGTTTTCCCTTGTCCTGCCTGGGTGCATCCCATTTGAGTACTAGATCACCCTACTCAAATTCCTTCTTTTTGTTCTTCCTGTCAAAAGCCTGCTTGATCTTCTGTTGATGATTGTAGGCTTTGTCCATGACCTGTTCCCTGATCTGCTGCACTTCCACCATCTGATGGATCCTTCTGAGTACATGGTTAGGTTCTCCTTCAAGGTCCTGGAGGAAATTTTCCACAGGTAGGGCAAGCTGAGTGGGGAAAACGACCTCTATTCCATAAACAAGTTGGAAAGGAGAGAGATCCAGGGACTTCTTGGTTGTCACCTTATCGGCCCAGAGAGAAAATTTGAGCTTTGAGTCCCAGGCTCTCTGATTGTCCTCCAACAGCTTTTTGATAAGCTTGATCAGGCTTTTATTGGAGGATTCTTCCAGTCCATTTCCTTGAGGGTAGTATGGAGTGGAGTGAACTAGTGAGATCCCAAATTGTTCACAAAATTTTATCAGAGGCTCAGACCTAAAGGGGGAGGCATTGTCAGTGACAATCCTGCTTGGCCAGCCAAATCTATCCATGATGTCTTCCAAGAGGCTGATGATTACTTTGTGGGAAGTGCTCCTGGTGGGGACAACCTCTATCCATTTGGTGAAATAATCAATTGCAGTGAGGATCCATCTGTGCTGGCCACTTGAGGGAGGATGAATCTCTCCGATGAAATCCAATCCCCACTGCTGAAAGGGTGCTGAAACTACCACAGGATTTAATGGCAGGGATTTGAGTTGTTGCTTACCTGAGAACTTCTGGCATTCTATGCAAGCCCTGACTTCCCTGTAGACATCAGTAAACAGAGTAGGCCAATAATACCCAGCCCGAAGGATTTTGTGTGCTGTGGTTTTCCAAAAATGATGACCTCCGCAGAGACTGCTATGAAAGTCAAACATCACCTTCTGGGCTTGCAGCGGGTCCAGGCATATTAACAGTATCCCCAAGGGGTCTCTCCAATACAGGGCTCGGTCAATAAGACAGTACCTGACCGATTTGAGCTTCAAAGCTCTGGCCTTACTCTTTCCCAGTCCGTTAGGGGGTTTTAATTCCTGCAGAAAGTACAAGATGTCCCTGTACCAGGGACATGCTGCTAGTGGTATGGTGACCTAGGAATTACTGCTAGATGACTCAGCTTGCTCATTGATGCAGTTAATCCCCAGAGTCTTGAAATTGGATTCAGCCAACAATCTGGCCAAACCTTGCCCCTTTATCAACTTGGTGGGCTTAATCTCTAGGTCAAATTCCAAGATCTTGGTGATCCATTTACCCCTTCTCCCGTCTATGTCAGGCTGTATAAGAATGTCCTTTATAGAGGGTGAAGGGACATATGCAGTGACCTTTGAGTGCAAGACATAGATCCTGAAAGATTTGAGAGCTTTCACTAATGCATAGGCCTGCTTCTCCATGATCTCATACCTGAGTTCAGCATCTCTCAACGCCTTGTTGTAGAAAGCAATAGGTTGCTCTTGCCCTTGATCGTTTTTCTGCAACAAGACTGCTGCTACTGAGTCATCAGAAGCAAATGAGAAAATCCAGAAATCTTTAGCATAATCGGGACTGATTAACACAGGTGCCTCAGTCAGTGCCTTTTTTATTTGCACAAAAGATTCCCTGGGTTTAGCAGTCCATTTTATTTCATGGTCCTTTCTGAGCATGGCTATGATATGTTTCATCAGCTCAGCGAAATTTGAGACGAATCTCCTTAGAAAATTAATCTTCCCCAAAAATGCCTGAACTTCCTTCTTAGACCTGGGAAGTGACAGGGCCTGAATTGCTTCCACCCTACTTGGGTCAATCCTTACTCCTTCTGCTGACACTATGTGACCTAATAGCTTTCCCTCCTACATAGTAAACAATGATTTCTTGGGGTTTAATGATAGGCCATACCTCTGACATTTCAGGAAGACTCTTTTTAAGTGGCAGCAGTGCTCTTTATCCATCTTGGAGAAGACTGTGATGTCATCCAGATATATCACCACAAACTGTTCCTTCTCCCCGATGAAGGCTATGTCCATGGCTCGCTGAAATGTTGCTCCTGCATTCATCAGTCCGAAAGGAATTTTGGCATACATGAATGTGCCCCAAGGAGTGGTGAAGGCTGTTTTTTCTTTGTCCTCAGGCATGACTGATATCTGATTGTATCCCGAGAAGCCATCAATCATGGATATCCTGGATGCGCTAGTAACCCTCTGCAATATGTGTTCCATGTTGGGCAGGGGATAATTGTCCTTTCTGGAACTTCTATTCAGGTTCCTGAAATCAACGCAGAGTCTGATTTCCCCGCTTTTCTTTCTCACTGGGACCAAATTGGCTACCCATTCCGAATATCTCAAGGGGACAATGATCCGGGCATCCAACAGCTTCTTCACTTCCTTCTCCATGACAGGTAGCAGCATGGGGTTTATCAGTCTCAGCTTCTACTTAAATGGCTTAGCATCCTCTTTCAGCGGGATTTTGTGTTCGATGACTGATGTGTCATACGTTTTGAGGTCTTTGTAGGTCCATGCAAACACATCAGAAAACTCCTTCAGCAACTTAGTATACCCGGCTCTCTGCTCCTTAGTCAAACTCCTTGACATCTTGACCAACTTAGGCTCCTCAGATGTGCCTATGTTGCATTCAGCTGTATCATTATCATCACCTGAAACCTTACCCTTCACTGCCACATCATTCCCGTCGAACAATATTTCTAATGGGATTAGTCCTTTCGGAATGTGATTGCTCGATAGCTGAATGATCTGATGATCGACAATTCTATTCACAAATTCCCCAAGGTGATGGTCATCTTCCTCCTCAAGATTCTCGTCTATGTGCATTGTGGAAAAGTCATCAATGGACTGGAGAAATCTCTAAATTTCTTGATCATCTTCAAACACCTTCCAGTGTTTGACATTGTTTGGTATAGAAGGTCTGTATTTTATTTCAACATCAGACCCGGCAGTGGGCAGTGTGGGAACTTCGAGCATACTAGCCGTGAAAGATAAAAAGTCGGCCGAGGCATTTTCCTCCCTTGGAATGTAGGAAATGTTAAAAGCTAGGAAGGAATCATCAACCAGATCCCATACCTCGTTCCTGTAATTTCTGAGTTGAGGGTTTTTAGCCTGATAAACATTTTTGACCTGCTGAACAATCAACTCAGCATCTCCCAACACAGACATCTCTTTAATTCCCATTTCCTTCGTAGCTCTTAACCCCAGAACTAGAGCTTCATACTCTGCCACATTGTTGGTGACTTCGAATTCCATCCTGTATGACAGAGAGATGGTCTCTTGACAAGGGGACACGAATACTATCCCGGCACCAACACCCATACTGGAGGAAGCTCCATCAAAGAACATCTTCCAAACAGAGGAAGTTGGAGGGGAGGTCTCCTGATTAAGGATGGGATGCTTTCTAATGTGCAAAGAGGCTTCAGGGGTGTGGGTGAGCTGTAGTAAACTGGAGCCTAAATCAGTGTCCAAGGCATAGATGGGATGATTGGTAGGGTTGGCCTCGTCACTGACAATGTAGGCTAGCTGGGATTCTCTGTATAATCTCCTATGTTCCCCTCCAAAGACCGGAATGGTGGCATATGTGAGATCCATATGTAACATCCCTCCAAGTCTCTTGATCCAGGACCTTGACAAAAACATGCCAAACTTGGGGGGAACATCAGCTACCACAATATCCATGATCATACTCTTCATGGGCAGCTGAAACAAAGAGACTACCAGGTCCTTGATGACTCCCAAGCATTGCACCCTCCTGGAGTCAAAAGAATAGAGGTCATGATAGGCTTGGGTGACTTCCAGTCCTAATTCTTCCATGACGGCTTTGGGAATGAGGTTGTGGGAGGCCACTAAATCCATAAGGCAATTATGCAGCACCTTGTCATGTATGTTCAGGGAGGTGTAGAAGGGAGGGGATGAATCATCTCTGTCTTCTACCATGGGACCTAGGACAACTGCAGGCCTTTCATATTGGAGGTTTATGGAGTCTGTGAGAGGGTATGAGGCTTCGGACTTTAACAGCTCAGAGAAGCACTTTTTGAACTCCCATTGTTTAATTAACTCAGTGAGTGGCACAGGAATTCTGATTTTCTGAATCTCATGTTCGAAATTGAAAGATGACACAGGCTTTGGGATTTCTCTAATTTCAGGAACATGATTATGGACAATGGGAGAGAGAGGTTGGGCCCTCTTACCTCTGTGAGCATCCACTATCTCATTAGCAGGCTTCTCTGCTCTAGTGGATGGCTCAGGAACATCAGGTGATGCTGCCCTTTTGTCAGACCTCAGGTTGTATCTGCCTCGACCACCGCCAGCTTTATCTCCCTTGCTCAACTCATTCAGCTGACTATCCATGAGAGACTCTTCGTATGTTGATTGGGTCAGATGAGGGAAAGGGGGAGTGACTTCTAAACTGTGGATTTTAGGCTCAAGCTCGTCTGTTTCCCCTTCTTCTTCATCAGCCACAAAATTGTTCTGAAAGGGAGCCTGAATTCTTTGGTCGTCTCTATCTCTTCCCCTCTCTCTGTGCATAGTCGGGGGAGCTATATTATTTGGCCTTCTGAAACCCCCTTTATTTTCGGTGTTCTGAGGTCCCTTATACATTTTCTTCCTTTCCACCTTTAATCTCTCCACTTCCTCTTTAAGGAAATTCATTACTTGGGTCATCTCTTCTACTTGAGGGTGGGGCAGTGATAGGCCGGAAGTTGAGGCTTCCAACTTTTCCTTTCTTCTATCTATGTCGGCCTGGCTTCTCAATCTGTCAGCCACCAATATGTTGGATTCCACTTCTATAGCTGCATCTTGCATCTGAGCTAAAGAGGTGGCTCTTCTTTCTCTTAATACGATACAGAAATCAGGGTCAAATGCGCCAGCATAGGAAATTTGAGCAGAGGCCTCTGAAGGTTTAATCTCTGCAGGAATCTTGTTGTACATCTTATTAAATCTTTTGGAGAAGTCTAAGACAGACTCTCCTTCCATCTTCTTCAGAGACCCAAACTCCATCATTTAATACATATAATATTTCCTGTCCCCCCACTGCCTCAGGAAGACACTATCCAGAGCCTCAATTCCAGTAATAGATCCAGGGGCTGGTCCTCTAAACCATTTTCTAACCTCACCATCCAAGCTCTGGACAAAGACTCTCATCCAGACATCTTCATTCTCTATATTGAGGTTGTCTGCATAACTATAAAAAGCAGCCAAGTGCTCTTCAACAGTTATGTCTCCCTCCCCGGTGAACTTTGGCATGTACTTCAAGTAGTCTCCAGCAGGGAGAGGATTCATAGGATGAGGTAGGATTAAGGGAGCATATCTAGCAGCGACTATGGCATCCATTCTGGTCGGAGGGGGATTAACACTAGCCATAGGGATATTGGGTAGAGGAGAACTTAGAGGAGAAGGAGTATGGATGGGGGATGTCGGAACAGAGGTTCTTGGAGGAGACAATAGAGAAAGAGCCAAGGGACCTGAGTGTGCAGATGCTTCTCTCTGAGCAGTAGTAGAGATAAGAGGAGGGGTGGTGAAACCTTCAGAAGCTTGAGGTTTGTGATAAGGCACGACCTCTAGGGAGGGGGGAGTTACAAGGGTCTCTCTTTCTGGTCCCAGACAAGGAGGAGAGAACTCAGCAGGAGCACTCCCAAAATTCAGAAAATGGGAAACCTCGGAGGAAGGACGACTAGGAAGCTGTGAATAAGAAAATGGAGTTCTCACAGAAGGGGAGGGCGTATTACCTGTTTCAGTGATGGAAACTGCTTTTGCAGAGCTCTTTCCCTTTCTGCGCACCGCTTCCGCGTCAACTTCTAGTGTAGCTAAAGGCAAGTGTGGATTAGACCTCATGTGTCTGCCTCTCGAAGCCACAGTTGATAGAGGAGGTCCTCCCCAGCGGAGTCGTCACAATGGAGTCACCAGGTGCACAGTAGCAATCTTCAAGTTCTGATATCTGATGCACCTTCAGAATCAGTTGATCTTTGTCGTTCAATCCTGGGGAAAATGTTCAACTTCGTCCCCGACAATGGCGCCAGAAATGTTGGAGCTGGAAGTCAGTCCTGGATTGCTTGCAGGAGCAGAGCCCGACGCCCATCAGTTTAATGTCACAATTTGTTTTAAAGAGGTGATCAATGGAGGAAAACTCGAGGGGGTATCACTCTAACTCGGGGACTGAGTCTGGTACATATGGTGACAAAGGAGGTCTTGATCCAACTTCATCCAGTGGGTTGATAAAAGGGTGAGTAGGTGGAAGACTTAGTGAGGAAAATGAACAAACAATTTTGGGTGACAGGCTTACGACTATTTGCAGAAGAAAGACACTGAATGCAAGATTCGCTTGGTTCAGGGTCTCAAGAAACCGAGGAGGACTTGACTGGATCCTCCAATTCCAAGTCACTCAGCGCTAGGAAAATCACAAGAACTGGATGGAAACCTCATAACTGCTACAATGATCCTATCCAACATCATCCTATAACAGCTATAGCTCGACTGGATCCTCCAATTCCAAGTGAGTCTAACACAGTGTAACAAAGATGTAAAAGAAACTGGCATTCATCAGGCAAGAAGTCTCAAGAGTGCATACATAACTAGAGTATCAGTGCTTCATTAAAGATTTACAACCGGGAGCTCAGCTCAACCATCGATAGATACAAAAATGGCGAAAACGCCTACATATACTCAGATCAATCAACAACAGCAAAATCAAGACGATGCATTGAAAGCTTTGCATCTGCATGGCTTCTGACAATCAATCTTTGAAGGGTCGTGCAACTTAAGTCAGAAGCAATCTAATTCTTTGTCAGTTTCCAATGGTGAATCGACGTGCCTTTAATTCATGACCGTGCTTTCCCATTATGGCGGAGACGATGTCTAACCACCACCAACCGCTTCAATAACTGCTTTCTTGGGATCGAGGACGATCTGGCCAACTTAGCGCTTTGGGATATGGAAGGCTTCTCGCACTGCCACCTGGAATAACCGAATGACTTGACGAATAGGCATGGAGGCCAGCGCGGAGAATGGGACTCATGATAGGAGTGATGGCGTCGGACTATGAAGGCATGGAAGATGTGGCGAGGTATGGGAAGGGTGACAGAGGAGGGTTCATGGCGGAAGTCATCAGGCGGAAAGGGGGAAGACGAGGGGTAATGAACTCGCCTTTTGGTGAAGGGCTGACATGGAAAAGAGCGGGACACATGGCGAGTGGAAAGTGGATGATAATAAGGAGGGAGGACCATGTGGACCAAAGAGGGGAGGTTGATGGATGACATGAGGCAGCAGGAGAAAGGTGGAAAAGAGGATGACATGATGGGGGAAAGGGCCCACGCCAGTTAAACCCAGACCGGCTGAGAAGGATGGGGCGGTCTGAACGTCGTTGATTCGGGCGCTGTAATCTGAGCCGTCGAAAGTTGCTTGCTTGATTCTGGACCCCCCC
>ML826077.1:74288-95763 GCA_009831015.1 Picea engelmannii | reverse complement strand
TAGTTCTGCCAACAAATGAAAATGGAAAGAAACTCAGTATAAATAATTCAAAATCAACAAATGCACTTCTGAATGGTCTTTGTGATTCGGTATATACCAAAGTTATACATTGTAGCTTCGCTAAAGAGATTTGGTAAAAACTCCAAAATATTTATGAAGGGGATTCAAAAGTGAAAGAAACAAAGCTTCAAACTTATAGAGGTCAGTTCGAGCAGTTAAAGATGAAGGAATATGAGAATATTGTAGCTTACTTCTTACAATTTGATGAAACAATGAATGCAATCATAGGATTGGGAGAAGAAGTTGATGAATTTGTAATTGTTCAAAAGGTACTAAGATCTCTTCCAATGATATTTGATCCTAAGATCTCAACACTAGAAGAAAGAGCAGATCTAGAATCAATAAGTTTGGATGAACTACATGGAATATTCATAGTGTATGAAATGAGAACTGAACAGGAAAATACATGTATAAAAGAAGCATCATTCAAAGCATCCAAAAGGTCAAAGAAAAAGGGAAAGAAAAAGGAAAAATAATATAGCAGTAGCAGTGACATCTCGAAAGATGATGAAGAAGTGGCCAACATTGTCATAAGATTGAAAAAGGGAAACACCGATAGATATAAAGGTAAGCTTCATTGATTTGTTTTAACTGTGATGGTATTGGTCATTTTATAACAAATGTACTCACAAGAAAAATAAAATACATGCAGAGGATGATTCAAACAACAAATAAACATATAAAGGAAAAAGAACCAAAAATATTTTTTTCAAAAAACAAAATTGCACCAAAGAAGACTGCTCCTTATTAGACGAAGATGAAGTCAGTTAAAGTGAGACATAAAGAGTTTTATTCATGCCAATAGAAGATTCTAATAAAGAAGACACTGAAGAGGAGTATGAGGAAGAAAACGTTGACTACAGAGAAGAACTGTTGAGTGTTATAGAAGTTATAAAAAGAGAAAACAAGAAAAACAAGAAACTCCAGGAAGAACTAGACAAGAAAGAAGACATTCAAAATTAAAACTCCGAAGAACTAGAAAAAGTGATCACTAAATTAAAGATTCAAATAGAATAAGACAAAAGAATCAAAGCACTCAAAGAACAGTTGGAAGAAAAAGACAGGGTCATTGGAAATTTGGAAGCAGAGATTGTTACATTGAGAAAACACCTTCAATAGAAGAATATTCAGAACAATTCAAATGTTTTGGATAACATTATCAACAGTCAAAGGCCACATCATGAGATGTCCGATCTAGGATACAATCATAAAAAAAGAGGCTCAAGCTCCAGAAACACAGATAAAGAAACATGAGCAAGAAGCTATGAAGAAACAGTTAGAGGAGACAAGAAGTTGTACAAGGAAGATCACAGGGACACTCCTCCACCTAGAAGAGTCAGATTTCAAAATTAGCAATAGTAAAAAACAAGCAAGCCTCAAGATGAAGAAGGATTTAGAAGAGTAACTCCTTTTATAAGATCTTCAATTACCAGGTATCAAACTATATTTTTTGGTTTATGTTATGCATGTAATAATTTTGGAAATAAATATATAAATTGTAGAGCTAATAGCAGGAAAAAAAACAAATTTGAAAGTCATGCACAAAATGTTTATCCAATAAGGCCTAATGAAACACAGAGAAGAAGCTACACCATGTTTGAATCATTGAACACTGAAGTGGAATGCTACAAATGAAACAACTTTGGACACATGGCTAAAGATTGTAGAATGACAATCCCTCCTAGAGAATAACAACATAATAACAACAATCACATACATGAACCTCAACAGAGAATATGGATAAGAAAGTAGGATCAATTTAACAATGAGGAATGCACACTCGCTCTACAGGCTAAACAAAAGAAATGTGGTTGGTATGTTGATAGCGGTTGTTCAAAACACATGATAGGTGATGTAGTATTCTAGATATAGAATAGTATGCAAAACATAAATATTTTAGCTAGAAATGGCAGAACAACAATGATATAACCATAAAAATACCAGAATAATACCAGAAAGAGCACCTTGATTAATGATAGAAATTTCCACTTTCCTCTTCGAGGGGGAAACCTCCAATAGAGAAAAGATCTATTACAATAATGTCCAATACAAAACTTCTCATACCCTCTACTCTTATTTGTACTAAATCTATTTATCCAAAAGAACAATCTAGACGAAGATCCTTATACAAGAGAAAGCTTCTATTAGGTCTTCTTACAATTGACTTATTCCTCCTTATTTCTAGACCTTATTAATATTGACCTTTATTACATGGAAATATATTATTCTACCCACTTGAAGGGGTTAGGTAGGTCAGGTCCCTAACATTCCCTCCCCATTAAAATCAACCTTGTCCTCAAGGCTTGAGATGAGGAAATTGCTCCAGAATGTTAGTTGGCTCCCAAGTGGAATCTGTGGGTGTTGTATATTTCCACTGGACTAACACTTCCTTGATGGTGCATTGATGAATATGACACTCACGCTGGCTCAAAACTTCTTGTGGCTACAACCAGATTGATCCTTCTTCATCCAACTCGGGAAGGCTGGTTTGAGTTTGGCACTTAGTTGCAATCACCTTCTTTAATCAAGAGACATGAAAAAGAGGATGGATCTTAGGAGAACTAGGCAAATCTAGTTGTTAGTCCACCTGTCCTATGCGCTTGAGAACTGTATAAGGAACATAAAATTTGGGCACTAGTTTTTGACAATGTTTAGCCTTGAGTGAAGTTTTTTTATAAGGTTGCAGTCAAAGAAATACCTGGTCTCCTTCAAACAATTGACGTTCTGAGTGACCTTGATTAGATTGTTTGTTCATGTGATTCTGATCCATGACCAAATTCTCTTTGAGGGTACGAAGAATAGCTTCTTGAACTATAAGTTTTTGTTCAACCGCGTGAACCTTGGAGACACTTGGCATGTAGGAGAGAACAAAAGGTGGCTTTTGTCCATATACTTCTTCAAAAGGAGTCATGCGAGTCGTTGTATGGTAAGAAGTGTTGTACCACCATTCATCTAATGGTAACCATTGATCCCATTGATTTTCCATTTTAGAGGAAAACCACCTCAAATAAGTCTCCAAAAACTTCTTGAAAACTTCAGTTTGACCATCAGTCTGGGGATGATAGGCGGTGCTTAGATGCAATTGGGTGCCCTATTGCATGAAAATTTCTTGCCAAAAATTGATGGTGAAAGTGGTGTCTTAATCATAAACAATAGAATGAGGCATGCCATGAAGATTGAATATATGATCCATGAAAAGTTGAGCCACAATGGATACAGTAAATGGATGTTGAAGAGCATAGAAATTAGCATACTTGGAAAGACGATCAACTACCACAATGATGACTGACTTATTTCTTGATTTAGGTAATCCCACAATGAAATCCATAGATATGTCCCTCCAAATAGTGGGTGGAATCAGAAGCATTTGTAGTGTGCCAGGGGCTTTGATTGTTTCTCTCTTGTTACGTTGACAAGCATCACATTTTTCCACAAAAGTGAGAACATCCTTTTTCATACCATCCCTGGAAAAAGAACGTTTGACCCTGTCATAGGTTTTGGTAAGCCCTGAGTGCCCGAATGTGGGAGTAGCATGAAGCTCAGAAAGCACCGTGGATTTAATTTGTGACTATTTACTTAAATACAAATGACCTTTGTAGCGAAGCTCATCATTGTGCCAAGAGTACCTTGTGGAAACTGGAGAATTTTCTTGCAATTTTTGGATTAAATGTGAAAGTTTTAGGATCTTGTAGCCATTCTTGGCTAACAACTTGGATCCAATTAGGAACAATGAAGGATAGGGAGAACAGGGACCCTTCATATTCATATTTTTTAGAAAGAGCGTCAACAACCACATTTTCTTTACATTTCTTGTAAATGATCTCATAATCATATCCAAAGAGGTTAGTTACCCATTTTTGTTTCTTTGGAGAGGAAGTTCATTGCTCCAAAAAATAATTGTGGCTTTGATGATCTGTATTAATTTGGAAGTGTTTCTCCAAGAGATAAGGGTGCCAGAGATCCACTGCATGAAAAATAACCAACATTTCCTTTTCATATATAGATTGACCCAAATGGAATTCTAAAAAGTGTTTGCTGGTAAAGGCCAAAGGTATGCCCTCTTGCATAAGAACTGCTCTAATTCCTCTCCTGGAGGCATCACATTCCAAGACAAAATTCTTTGTGAAATCAAGAAGGGCCAAGACTGGAGTAGTTCACATAGTCGACTTCAATTCTTGAAAGGCTAAATCAGTTGTGGGAGTCCAAGTGAAAGAATGATTTTTAAGTAGAGCAGTGAGAGGTGTCACAATATTTCCATAATTATGAACAAACTTGCGATAATAGCCTGTTAAATCCAGAAAACCACACAAGCTTTTGATAGTCTTGGGGTGAGGCCAATCCTGCATTACTTCAATCTTCTTAGCATCCACCCAAACACCAGCCTTGCTAACAATATGACCCAAGTACTCAACTTCCAAGGTGCCAAAGGCACACTTAGAGTGTTTGAGGAAAAAATGATGTTGAGAGAGTATATGAAGAACTTGATCTACATGGACAAGATGGGATCGCTAAGTTTTACTATATATGAGAATATCATCAAAGAAAACTAAGACAAAATGATAGAGAAAACGATGAAATACATGATTCATGAGACTTTGGAAGGTGGAGGGGGAATTACATAGGCCGAAGGGCATGACAAAGAACTCATAGTGACCCTCATGAATTCGAAAGGAAGTCTTGGGCATGTCAGCATCTTGCATACGTATCTGGTGGTAGCTAGAACACAGATCAAGTTTAGTGAAATATTGAGCACCACTCAACTCATCCAAGAGATCGTTAATGATAGGCATGGGAAACTTGTCCTTGATGGTGATTTTATTGAGGGCACTAAATTCAGGATACATGCGCCAAGTACCTTCTTTATTAAGTACCATGACCACGGGAGAAGAATAAGGGCTGGTACTTGTTATAGCAAGGTTTGCCTAACCCTATGAAATCTTGCACAGAAGGCATTTTTCCATTTCCCCATGCAAAATTATCATCCCTGTTTGTAAATCCCAGAGCTAAAAATACATATTTTTCCACATGTACGCACCTTGCCTACTATACATCATGTGTATACGTAGGTTGCACCAATACAACCCATGTACATCAGGATTTGTGCCCAAAAATGAAAATTAATGTTGGGTTTCCATGTCACGGAAGAAGATCTATGATTCTTGGTCTTCCATATACTAGAAACGTTTCGACTCATCCCTTCAGTTCCATTTGAAGGATATAAATGGGCCAATTTTGAGATATGGAAAAGAGGAGAAAGAAAACAAGTTTGAGAGCAAAGTTACTCTGGAGAAATTATTTATTTCATATTGGGTCTGCATCCCTTTTTCCTTTAAGTCTATATATTGTTCAACCCCCAAGCTCTTCCCTTATTGATTGAGAATCTCAATGTTTCTCTTTTATGATCTTGCCTTTGGTGGAGGATTGAAGTGGTGGAGGCCCAGTTGGAAGGAACTTAGTTTCTCGGTTCTAAACCATGCCGACACAAAAGTCTGTAACGTTTTCACTTCTGTTGATCATATATTAATAGGAATACACTTTTCCCATCCAATTGATATGTTTCAAATATTTGAATTATTATTCCATGGGCGTATTTGTCATGTTTATTAATGGATTATGATATTGAATGTGCTAACATCATTTATTATCACCATATTCTTGCTTTTCTTGGTTGTTGAGGACTAGTTGCAGGTATATTTCTTTGGGTCAAGTACTCAATGGTGGACTTCATCGAATGTTTGGCCAAGGTAGGCCTTTTATCCTGTCTTGATAGCATATTTGTTTACATAGCATACTTGAGAATAGAGTTGATTTCTACAGTCATTTCCATCTGTTGTGGTTTACCCTAGCCATAGAGAAATGTTCCTCATAACAAAATTGGAGACCATACTGAGGATTGAATCTTCTTTCTTAGGGTTTGGAGTACTTTTCTCCTTAGATTTCTCTCATTCCTATTGCGTTTCTTGTTGTATCATTGCTTGACATCCTCTGTTCACTCTGGGTCTGAGTTTTTTCAACGTTCTCCCTTGCCTGGCTTTGTTTTTGAAACATATATGCATTTTTTGTCTTGACAGTCGTGTATATACGCGGGATGTCCCTCTGCAAGCTGCATACATATGCTCTGTTTCCTTGAACAATCACGTACATTAACATTATTTTCTTGTTTGTTGGGATTGGTGGTTGTTGGGCGGGATTTGATGTTTTTTGAGTCTTATTGGGTCTCTGTAGTGACTGTTAAGTTCCTGTGGGATGATAAGAAACCTGTCTGGGGTTGAATTTTTGGGTGGAGTCTTTCTCATCACCTTTTCATTTTGATTGTCCTTGTTTATTGGGTTGGGTGTTTCTCTCCTTGGTATTCTGCTTGAGTTATCTCTTTCTATACACAGTAGAGTTTTATATATCAAGTTGTTGTTCAGTCCATGCATTTTCATTTTTCTTATATTGAAAATACAAAAATATTAGGCATTTTTCATTGCTTGGAAAATTTGATCTTTTGAGTCTTTTGTCATTAGCTTAGTGCATGTAAAGAAAGGTTGCATTTTTACTTCAGAATTGCAGAGTTGAAATTGAAACTTGCATGTGTTTTTAGAGGCATATCATTCATTGAAAATTGAAGTTAGGACTTTGCATTATATTCATATTTACTTTCTTGTTGAGTCATACAATCATGAGTTTCACTACCATACCTTTTTGAGTAATCACGACCACTAAAATTAACGCTATAATTTAAAATTGATTAGTCACGATTTTATTTTCTAGGGTGCACAAACTAGCTTAGGATTTAGTGCCTTGGAATACGATTTTGTGAGTAAATGTTTCCAAGGAAATTAAATCAACACGTGTCTGACAAAGGGAGTGGAGAAATTAATTGTATAATTGGTAATATTAGGAGGCTCCACTCACACCAGAGTTAATCATGAGGTTACGGAAGGTTGGTTGAATGGATATCCCCCCGATACCTTCTTAGCGTCGGAGATATTTTTGGGGATCTATTCGTATCTAGGGATCTTTCTAGTGCCTTTACCTCCATGAGAGGCGATACTTTCAAGGTTTCGGGCCTTGCTACCCTGCCCATATGGTGGACCTGACTTACGAATTCTCACCTATGCATCGGTTATACATTGGTTTCTTAGTTGCTTGACTTAGGTTCCACATAGGTTACTTGCAAGGTTTATTCTGCAGGTAACCTGGGTCAGATAAGGGTTGGACAACACACAACATTTATGGAGGATTACCTCTCCAGGGGGATCTAACTGAATGGTTTTTAAGTGCATGAGGGCCCTTATAACTAATTTTGTTACCTCTGATCTTTAAAGGGAGTCCCTGACCCCTCTTGGGTGAGACATACCTTCTTTAGGGAGGGAGGCCACTTTTAGCCACTTTACCCCGTTTGTGTGCATATTGACTATTTGATTTTTGGTGTGCTCTTTGATTACTAGTCGGTCTTAGGATTTATTTTTTGTCTTTAGAGTCTTAAGTCATCATGGAGTCAAACCATCATCCTTGCCGGTCTTGTCTCTTGTTATAATTACCATTGAATTTCGATCCTTTTCCTTATAAAAGGCGTAGAGTTATTAGACGTGGTACACACACCTCTGTTTGCACCCTTTTTGTCGACTTGGTGAGAAAATCGAGGGTGCTTACATGCCCAGTTGGGTCTTGCTGAGCATGACAGTTGTAGAGGAAAGAGTTAGAGGAAACAAAACAAAACTATAAGCAAGAATTAAATTAAAACAAACTAAAACTATGAGCATATGGATAAAGAAATAAAAAACACAAAAAGACCAATATCACCAATGTTTTTAGGCTGATCAATTGATGAAATCAAAGAACAATGAAGAAAGGGGACTATGAGTCCCTTCTTTCTCCAATGGAAGGCTCTTGAGGCCCTCACAAACTTTCTCTCCTTACAATAAGAAAATGAGAATGATGGTGAAATAACTCCTAGCACATCCACTCAATGGAGGGGTGGATAGCTCAATGAAATGGTGCTAATGTGTTATTGCCAAGGAGTGAGTCCTTAAAACAATCTAAGCAGCATAACATTACATGAAATTCCTTGAGAAAATGATGTTTCTTCATGGMTTTTTATAGCATAGCATTGGGTGATTATGTAACTCCTTTGAAGTGTGAAAAGGGGCTCTTTAGGGCTTCATTAGGTCTTTGACCAGCCTACCATGCGGATTCAGCTCAGATTTGAGGGTCAAATCAGCTTGGGAGCTGATCCATTAGTGGTTGGGAGGCTGACCAATTCAATAAATGCGCCGTTTAGTAGGTGCGTGGGTTTTTGCACTAACAGCCACGCATCGTGCGCGTATGCGCGCATGGTACGTTTCTGTTCCGCGCATGTGCACGCGCACCAAACTTCTGTAAAGCGTCCTTCAATTTTTGGTTACTTTGTATAGTTTTTGACCTTTTTGCAATGCTGTGAAATTAATTTAGTGCCATGAATGACTTCATTACTGTTTGACGATGCTGAGTTCTTGTCGCCATGTGCGGACGAAATTTTAGTGATAACAGATGCCCCCTGATGGATGAGGTTAGGAGCATATGTATAGCCGAAATCCATCAATGTTTCTTCTACTGAGAATGTTGTTGTAAGAGAGAGAAATAGTGGGACCATGTAGAGAAATCCTTTGGAGAAGAAAGGAACCGGTAGAACCCGACCTTCCATAAGGTGCGTAATATTATACAATTGTGTACAAACGAGGCGGGCATGCCCCATGCTCGTGTTATGTAACTCTGAAAAAAGATGATGAAAGTGTTGGTGTAGATAAATGCAGTGCCCTCGAGGGCGATGATGATACAGGCAGAAGACAATTCTGCAAAGGAATATACTCTGAACAATAGGCAATGATCGCGGTAATAAGCAGTGACGATGATGTGGGTATTGATGGCCCTACTAGGTTCAGAGGTCTTCGTCAAATGATAAAAAGAACTGCAATAGTCGCAAAGTAAGACCCATCATAACATGAGAAAGTGTTGGCGTCAAATGTTATGGGGGCCAACGACAGCAGGGAGCAATGGTGTTTCACCCTGTGTCGTCCGAGATCTCTCATTAAATGGGGAATGAGAATCAAGATACTGTCACCCTTCTGGAAAAAGTGTGCTGCTGTCGACAAAAGGGGAACGCGACTCCCAGAAGAAAAGGGCTTCATAGAATCTACTAAGGTGAGGAAGTGGCAAAGGTACATAGACAAATTTAAGAAGTGGGAAGACTCAAGACTGCCCTTGGTTGGAGGATGTATGAGATGAAAAAGTGGCCACAACCGTGTAACAAGGTCGAGTGTCAGGGGGACGACAAGACCGGTGATGAGTTGTGCCAGAGGCGGGACAAGGTGAACAAATTCAGAGGGTAGAGGTAAGTGACCTGTGGAGTACTTTGAAGATACGGACAATGCCGGTAAGGGAAGATGATGAGTAATGCTCCAACCAAGGGTGACATGGGTTGAGTATGGCCAAAAGAAAGAAAGTCGCCAACGGTGACGACAAAAGAGAATGTAATGACTGAAAATAAAGGCGTTTGTACAATAAATAATGAATAATGTTTTGGGGAGAAATGTACAAATACAGAAACGGGTGCCCCAGTGTGAAATGCGTGCCCCAGGGAGGGCAGAATTTTCTTGGAAAAATGATGAAGGGTGGGGGCCCCATTGGTGATTTTCTGTATGAGGTAGGTGAAATGAAGATAGGTTTGCAGATGGGAAAACTGATTGTGGATGAAATGGAGGGTCCATGATCCTGCGGGGGTGCAGGTAAAAAGAATAGAACCATAAAGAGATGATCTAGGATTCCATATGGGAATCTAGCAAAATGAGGAGAAGAAGTATGTGGCTGATTCATGACATGATGAAAGACTATGGGGACTCCCACCCCTAAAGGGTAATGAAGAACAACATGAGTGTCAAAAAGTGCCAAAATGTGCTATGAATGGGACAACTCATGTGGGTGAGAATGCTACCAGGTTACAGTACCAAAGATGCAAAATGGAGGTGTGGGTACTGCAGAGCTGGGAATGAGGACCCTAAAGGTCAATATCAGCGGGTGTGACTGGAAATGTAAATGCAATACAGCGGGAGAGACTACATGCCAGAGCTGAAGATATACCTGAAAGGATGATGTTGATGACCGATGAGCAAGTACCTGTGCATAGAACAACCAAATACCCAAAGTGAACAATATATGAAGAGAATTAAAGATATTAGCATGTATTTGGCAAATGTGACAATGCACGTGCGTACCTGACCATGATATGAAAAAAGGCACCCCGGGGGCTCAAGATGAAAAGTGACCCAGGGACAACTATGATGTAGGTGGCGGGACGCTGATCCCATGGCTAAAGACGGTTTGACAAATGGACACCTTGGGCTCCCGGAATGGTGAGTGGAAGTTTGGCAAAAGGCCTATATATAGCTGTAGGGCCCACATTGCCACCTCATTTGTACCTTCTGCCACAGTGACTGGACGAGCAAATTGCAAAGGAGATTTGGAGTTTCAGGGAGTACGAGGTATCCGATCGACGTTGTGCGAGTATCAGGTTAATGCTCTGATAATCCTGCATAGAAATAGGTTTTCAATTTTTGGGCAAGGCTAGTACGGGGGGCCGTACCGGGGTAATTGGGGGAATTTGTCTGGGGTGTGGGCCCACATGCGCAGGTGATTCGGTGGAAGGTGCGCATACGTGCACGCCTATCCACCGATTATATGTGCATGGGTGCGTGAGAGAGGGAATTTAAGGCGCGCCCTAGGGGCGCGCCTGTGAGTTGAACAGGTGCGCATAAGTGCGCGCCTGTGGGTTGGACAAGTGCGCACTTGTGCTCACCTGTATGATGAACAGGCGCGCTCAGAAGCGCGCATGTGTAGTGAACATGCACGCATATATGCACGCCTGTATAGTGAACAGGCGCGCATGTATGCGCGCCTGCGGGTGAAAAAACCGTGCCTTTGAGGCAAGTTTTTAAGGGTAGAAAACGAGTCTGTTTGATGTTGTTGATGGGTATCTGAGCTGATATAGGACTCTGTGTTGATTGCAGGTTTTCCAGCAGTGGCGATGGCTGTGCGGTGGCGAGAGCGAGACTGGGCCCAGTTGCGAGAGGCTGTGGCCAATGTGGGGCCTGAGGTGCGAGCGACTTTAGCAACCTGTGGGTTGCTAAAGTTTTTTGAGTACCCGTTGATACGGGCACAGGAGTATTTACTTCAGTTCCTTCTCCAGATGTGGAGTCCGGAGCTGCACTGCTTCCTCGTGCGAGGAGAGCAGATCCCCTTCACTGCGGTGGAGGATGTATATTTTTTGACTGGGCTCCCCTTCCGGGGAACACCTCTACCGGCAGAGCCTGTGCTGCCGAGGGATACACCCCTTTCCACGATTGGCGCACGATACTGCTCAGGCCCGGACTTTATGTCAGGGACGGTGGTGAGCATGAGTGCTATAGACTCCCTGGCTCATCGTTGCATAGCAGCGATGATCGTTTGTGTATACAGGTCACTTGCAACCTAACGGATTAGTGGTGGCCAGTTGTTGGTGCTGGAGAGGGTGGTGGTGGGTCGTGAGCAGTTCGCATGGGGGATGACGCTGCATGCGTGGATGATCGCGCAGTTGGACCGTTGTCGGTCCACAGGTGCCGGGGAGTTTGCATTTGGCTCGATCCTGGTAGCCTGGTTTTTGGAGAGGGTGCCGATGCTGCGCCCGAGGGTTCTGCTAGAGATTCCAGGGGTGCGAGAGCCGTGCTTGAGGCGGTGGTCTTCAATTTTGGTTCGCCACGGTGGTGGCGAAGGTGGCCATTAATTTTCGGCACAGGCGGCACAGATATGGCGGCAGATGCCGCAGGTAGTACTTCGGTACCCTTATGCTGGGGTTGACTTCCGGGGGGACCCGGACATGGTACTGCCTCCAAGGGAGGTTTTTGACCATCGAGGTACATTTTAGCATTTTTGCATGTTTTTGATCTTATGTTGTTTGTGAGATATCAGTCCATATGTATGTGGTATAGATGTTGATACGATTTGGTTTTTGTTGTTTTGTGTGTGTTCAGATGTGGCACCTCGTGGACGCGAGGTGGAGACGCCGAGAGTGCCGGCTTGTCGAGAGCTGGAGAGACTGCCACATGGAGAGAGATGGTGGTGGGATGATGTTACGGTGCGACCAGCAGAGCCCGAGAGGGCAGCGAGGAGGCGTCGATTCGACGATCCTGGTGCAGGGCCATCACATGCTCCTTCGGCGACAGTCGGAGTAGACTTTGATGATATACGCCATCGTCTGGAGACGGTGTTGCAGGACGTGCCTGAGGGCATGTGGAAACGGATCCAGGATGAGAGCTTCCTGGAGCAGTGCGTGGGGGTGCCGCCACCATGGCGGGCCATAGTTCGGCGAGTAGCCGTGCTGGCTGCGATGACTAGTGGATGCCTGCCGCCGGGGTAGGAGGGTCCTGTGGGTGGTCCTCCACCACCGCCTGGGGCAGGTGGGGGTGGGACACCAGCTCCTCCTGAGGGAGGAGTAGGTGGGGGTGCGATAGAGGCCCCCTAATGTATGATGTATACCTTTTTGATTGTATATAGGCTGGTGAGCCGATTTTTGTACCGAGGTGCGGCACTGGCCTGCGGGCACATGTATTTTTTGTATGTAAACATTCAGATGGCCTGATAGGCCTTTTAGATATACATGAGTATACATGTTTTGAGAGCCTGATGTTGTCTACATGTGTTGTTGTTGATGATGATGATGTCTATTCTATCTATATGCTGTGACAGGATTTGTGAGATGTTTATGTACGTGTAGTTGGATGTGATATATGCAAATCTAACACCATGTTATCTATTTCATCTGTTGTTTGATTCAATTGTCTTGGAATATGTGTAAATGTAATGGAATCAAAATGTCGAGATAACAGTCTAACCTGCAGGTATTTGCGAAAGAGGCACGGATCGCGTACATGGTAAACATTGTTGAGCTAGAGAAGGACTAGTTGAGAGTCGAGGAAGACGCTAAGGTGGTGGATATGATGACGTTGGGCGTCGGCCAGGAGGCCAATGACTGCAGTGTATTCAGCTTGGTTGTTGGTGGATGGTCCCAAACAGATGCAGCTGGAATGTAGCATTTCATGTGAGGGGGTATATAGAGCCCAAGCCACGGAAGCGAGATTTTGTGTCCAATGGCTGGCGCCGTCGGCGTAACCAATGTGGTAGGCTGGTGGAAGAATCATCTGTCAATAGCACAAAGGATAGTTTAGATGAGAGGGTAGGAGAAAAAAGATTAAAAACACTAAAAAAGAAGAAATAATAACCTAAAGTAGAATGACTACTTCTAAGCATAAAATTTCTTGAGGTATAACCCATTGACGGGTTCCTTGAGCGAGAGGCCTTCGGGGGAGGCTAGGATGTATGCGCCTTTGGTGAGGCAATGTTGGATGATGTAAGGGCCATGCCAAAGTGATTCAAATTTACCGTGGCCAAAGGTATCATGAGCGATATCATAGGCCAAGATGAGGTTGCCTTCTCAGAATGAACGAAGGTTGACATGGCGATGAAAGGTAGCCTTGGATCATTTTTTAGCTGCCTCGTTGTTCTGTAAGGAAGATCGACGATCTTCATCCAGAGACTCCAAGTTTAGCAAGCGCTGCTCCATTGGAGCAGTGTCAGGTAAAAGCTCAATTGCGGTGCGGAGGGTGGGAATTTCGCACTCGATGGGAAGAGTTGCCTCGACCCCATGGACTAAATGAAATGGCATGAAACCTGTAGCGGTCTTTACTGCCGTTCGATAAGCCCATAGTGCGGAAAATAACATATGATGCCAATTGGTTTTATGTTTATTAACCGTGCGTTGTAACATGGTCTTGAGGACTTTGTTTACTGCCTCGACCTGTCCATTTGACTGAGGGTAATATGGTGAGGCAAACTCGTGAGAGAAGCCTAACCAAGATGAGAGTTCGATGAAGATCTCATTCTCGAAGTGTTTCCCATGGTCGGAAACAAGTTGGAGTGGTACTCCAAAACAGGATATGACGTGGTTAAAGAAAAAACACGCTGCAGTGTCAGCGGTGTTGTTGAAAGTGGGCATAGCTTCGGCCCATTTGGTGAAGTAATCAACGGCGACAACAATGTATTTGTGACCATTGCTGGAGGGGGAATTATAAGTCATAAAGTCGATGCCCTATTTGCAAAAAGGGCCCGCTGTAATGACAGGGTGGAGAAGGGCGGGGGGGGGGGCTCGGGCTTTGTTGGCATAGAGCTGACATTGCTCACATCGTTTCATGGCACGAATGCAATCGTAAAATAGGTTAGGACAAAAGTAACCGACCTGGATAATCTTTTGATCCGTGGATATACCTGAAAGATGGCCCCAACAAGCGCCTCTGTGGCAGTTGTTTAAGACTTTGTCGGCTTCATCAATAGTTAGGCAATGACGAAGAATGGTGTCGACGCCCCATCGATATAGGATGTCTCCGATGAGGAGATAGCGGGGGGCCTGATGGCGAATCCTCCAACGATCATCTCGTGATAGATGGTTACCAAACTTTTGAGTTCGTAGGTAGACGAGAAGGTCGCCATACCAAGGGTCATCTGAAGCGATGTAAAAGAGATGTTCGTCAGGAAAGTCGGTGTTGACGGGGGCACTGGTGGTGTCAGAGGGGAGGGTTGTGACAAGTTCGGCGAGAACAAGGGCCTTCTTACTTTTAGGTGTTGAAAACTCGAGGTTGTACTCCTGAAGGATAATAATCCATCGAGCGAATTTGTAGTTAATTTGTCGACGGCTGAGCAAATATTGCATAGGGTTGGAATCTGCGACGACCTTTGTGGTGCGAAGAAGGATGTAATGACGCAGTTTCTGGACTGCAAGGACAACTGCAACAGAAAGTTTCTCTTCGTGTTTGTACTTCAAGGGTGGTCCTGAGAGGTTCTTACTAACATAGTAAATGACATGTTCACGATTGTCATCTCCGAGCTAGACGAGGACGCCGGCTACTGATACAGCTGATGCTGATACGTAGAGGATGTAGTCGCGATTATAGTCAGGTGCACTGATTAAAGGTGCATTTGAAAGCGCTACTTTAATATCGTCAAATGACTGTTGGGCATAGTCGTCCCAGTGAAATGGGATGTCGTGACGTAGTAAGCGAAGGAAACCATGTGTGCGGATGGCGTAATCTGGGACAAAGCGTCGAAGAAAGTTAGCTTTTCCCTGAAGACTCTGAAGTTGCCGTAAATTCCGGGGAGGTGGAATTTCGGTGATAGCTTTGACTTTGAGGGGGTGTACGGTAATACCGCTTTGTGAAACAATAAAACCGAGGAGGTGCCCTGCGGTGACGTAGAACACACACTTGAGAGGATTCAAGCGGATGTTGTACTGGCGGCACCGTTGAAACATGATTCGTAAATCATCGAGATGTTGGGTTCGTTTCTTGGATCGAGCTGTGAGGTCGTCCAAGTAGGCGAGGATGATTTTAGCCAAATCATGAAAGATGTATGTCATGGCCCGCTAGAAGGTTGCGCCGGCGTTTTTTAAGCCGAAAGGCATGACACGATATGCAAAAGTACCCCACGGGGTAATGAATGCGGTTTTATATTGATCGGCCGGGTGGATTTGAATTTGTTTATAGCTGGAGAATCCGTCCATAAAGGAGAGAGCATCGTGACCGACACAGTCATCGATAATTTGATCGATGAAAGGTGTTGGAAAGTTGTCTTTTGGACATGCATTATTGAGATCGCGAAAGTCTGTGCAAACGTGGATAGTGCCCTGTTTTTTGTCGACGGATACAGGGTTGGAAACCCATGAAGTGTAAGCGATGGGGTAAATAAACCCGACCGTACGTAATTTGTCAATTTCGGCTTTGATAGCCGTGGCTTTGGATGGGTGTAGAGGTTGCTGTTTTTGGCGAACTGGTGTGATGTTAGGCCAGGTGTCGATGCGATGCTCGACAATAGATGGGTCAAGGCCAGGCATTTCTGTGTATGACCAGGCGAAAATATCCCTATATTCCTGGAAGAGGGCTTTATATGCGGCGATTTCCTGAGGAGTGCAAGCAGCTCCAATGATGATTTCTTCGACGATGCCGTTTTTAATGGAAATGTCAATTTTGATGGTGGGGGAAATGTTGGCCATATTACCTTCTTCAAAAGTGTCAGGGGAAGGAATGGGATTGTTGAACCAATCGATAGGCCCGGATGGGATAAAATCTTTGGTTTCGACCGCGTAAATGGGGTTTTGGTTAGGAGGCATGAGGCATGAGGTAAATTATGGGTGTAGTGGCCATACTCGGAACATATAGCACAAGCGTATTTGGTCCTCGACCCTTTACTACTGGATGGGTTGGTGGTAGTGGTACTTGCAGTAGCGATGGGTGTTGTGGGAGTTTGATTGGGGGGAATCAAATTTCGTAATTCAGGTAGTGATGGGCAATTATTAGTTTGGTGTTCCTCTTTCTCACATAGTGCACAAGGTGGTGGGATGCATGGAGGAAGTGGAGCGGTAGGCTCCTTTTTCTTCCTTCTACCCCCAGCTGTAGCAGGGGGGGTTGTGAGTATGGGGGTAGTGGGGGTAAGGACGGGAATCATCATGGGAAGTCCTTCCTGTGGGGGAAGGGATGGTCGAGGGACCATCTCTGGTGGGTGTAAATACCAAACTAGGATGGCTAACACCATATTAGGTAGTGTGAGCGTTGCGGCTACCTAAAAAGATTCAATACTGGGTGGAGGGTAAAAGAAGGGAATTTGAGTGAGGGGTTGGGGAACTGTCTCCAAAATGGGACTATGCCCCTAAGGGGATGTGGATTCATGGACTATTGGGTCCGACGAGTGCACAGGAGGCTCCGGCTAGAGTGGTTCTGTGACTACTGAGACATCAGGAATGACGAAAGCCTCCTGAGGAGGAAGAGCATCCTCCGTGTGAGTTTCGTTAGATGAGATGACACATACTTGATTAGGAAGGAGTGGTGGTGCACCATGGTATGTCCCTAATAAGGATGGATCTTTGAAAATCCCAGGACCCATCTCGACGAGTGGATATGCATCTTTGTGGGTGTGAATGAGAGGAAGAATGTTATCGGGATTGGCAGAGGGGTTAGGCTCATAATGTGAGACTTGGTCGATGGTCACAATATTCCTGTTGTGGGGGAACATGATTGTCTGAAAGATAGAAGATGCCACTGCCTTCATAGCATACATGTATCTACGTCCGAACAAGATATTGTAATCGAGCGGAGCATCGATAAATTCAATGTCAATGAGAATAGTTTTGCCCCCGAGTTCCACGAGGACATTTTGGAAGAGCCCTTCAGGGGATGATGGTCATCCGTCATAAGCTCGTAAGGTGATGGCGGAGGGTATGAGTTCCGGGGAACCAAGTTTTTGCCATACTATTTTGGACATGATACATGTGGATGCACCTTCATCGATGATACACCGATGAACGGTGATGTTCCGTATTTTTACTGGTATTTTAATAGCGACCAAGGCAGGAAGACGAGGTTCGCAACTATCAAGATCAAAGGTGATGAGTCGAGTATCTGCAGGGTCGACTGCCCCCAAGGCAGAAAGTAGTGATTTCTTCTGCGTTGGACAAGTTTGGAGGACTTCTAATACTAACATGGCAGCCGGGGATTGTGCTAATTCGTCTACCAAACTATAGTTGTGGGCGGCCCTAGCCTGTGGGTTGTGGGCATTCCTGCACAAGGGGATGCGAGGGATGTGTAATGGTGGTTGGGTGGAAGGGCTAGGGATCACCAATGGGGGTCCCATTGGTGTAGGGTTTGTTTCTGGAGAGATAGGAGTAGACTCAGCTGAATACTGACGATTCCATGTTTGCAGAAGGATTTCTTCCTTAGTGGTGAGGAGAATTGTATGTTTTGCTGGATTGTTGGGGTTGTGGTATTGACCTACCTGAGGTGGGGGATGTTGCGTGTCCTGTTGGGTATTTATCACCCCTTGATGTGGGATAGGATTTTGCAGCACGGCGGGAGGGGGTTGTTTCACATACTGTTGTGGTGCCTGCTGAGGGGCAGTTTGTGCAGGAGAAGGGGGAAGGCTCCCAGAGTCTTTCAACCGTTTGAAATCAGCGATCTGGGGGCAATGGTGAGTGTAATGACCGAACTCACCACAAAGGGCACAAGGGAAGATGGTTTTAACATTATTCTGCCCTTTTCATTTGTTATTATTGCCCCCTTGGGGGTTTTGGTTCCCTTGGTTCTGATTGCCCCCAGTGGGTTGGTGCTGTGGGGGTTGATTCTCGCCTTGACTAGGGTTATTGTTATTCCTATTCCATCCCTTCTTCTTGGCGTTGTTCGAAGGGTGAGTTGGGTTGGCTATGTTCAACTATTCAAAATTTTGGTATTGTTGAGCAGCAGAGGGTATAACAAAATTTACCCCCGCATGAGGATGTGGGGGCACCATGGGTTGTGGGGGACCAAGAAACGGAAAATATGGATTTTGTGGAGGTATCGATCCATAAGGTACATAGGAAGGCTGCGTGCTTTCACTAGTACTATAGGCTGATGTTGAGGGAGTACCACTGTTTGTGGGAATAGGTGGATGTATGGGAGGTGTCGGTGGTGGTCCACTGATGGGTGGAGGTATAGCAATAGGATATGGCTGTGGATAAGGGGTTGGGGGGTAATAAGGAGTGCCCCCATATACCGGCAGGTATTGAGGTGTTCCATACATCGGTGGTGGTTGGGGTTGTGGACCATGGTGTGTGGTGGCACCTATTATTCCGTCTGTTGAATGTGACATCCCAGGTTTGTCTTGGCCAAATGGCAAAGGTTTTGGAAGGTCAGGAAGTACGGTGTATAAGTACCCTGAATGTGCATAAATAAGGTCATATTGTTGGGCCTTACTGATGGCTTCCTCTTTAGATTGAGGGAAGGTGGAAGTGACATCCTTTCCAAGGAGAGAGACAAGTGATCTGAGAAAACAGTCAAGGCACTGTTGCTTGGTGGTTTCTGCTTTACACAAACTACGTCGCCTACGCCACTCATGAATGTGGTCAGCGATGTGGGTGGATGAGGTCTGTTTGAAGTTAGACAGTAGTTCTAGACCATTGTCATGGAATATGGGTAATTGGAAGAAAGTCAAAAATGCTTTGGCCAATGACTCAAAGGTCACATGGGACCCTGATTTTTCTTCGACATACCATTTGGCTGATGGGCCAGTAAGTGTGCGTTGAAATAATCGCAGTCTGATGGAATCATCCATAATGCTATTGGAAGAGCACCATAGATGAAAGGTCATGACATGGTTGGCGGGGTCATCCCCTGCCTTTCCTTCAAACTTTGGTATGTCTGAAGGAAGTTTTGTTGGCATTGCAGGCCATGTGGCGTCATGCAATATAGGATCATTGGTGAGCTTGGTAAGATCCGGTATGTTGAGAGAGGCCAAGTATGGCATCTGTAGTGGTGGGGGAGGGTTAGCTCCAGCCATATTGTGTTGTGAACCTGACCCCTGATGAGGACTAGGTGGGTTGGTGCTCCCTCCTTGATAGGAAGTGGGTCCTCCGCTCCCGTGTAAAGGAGAGCGAGTGAATGGATGACCTTGGGATGTAGACCCAAGTAATGTAGAACCAAGAAAAGATGATCCTAAGATAGTAGCACTCACAGGAGTGTGTGAAGGAGGTACCGATGAGCGGGTACGACCATATACTCCCCCTAAGATAGGAGGGAGGTTGAGAAAGCGTCGTGAACGACGGGGGTTCTATGGTTCCCCTATGATGCCAAACTAGTTGTGTGAATGTGTGCAACAAGTGGTGAGAGAAATATAGAAACAAAAATCCTTTGCGTTTGATTGTTTACACAATATATATATATCCCAATCAAACAGTGATCAGATGTGCATCATACATAACATGAGAAAGAAGCATATATATGGGTAAGTGGGTTTTGTCCGCGTGGGGGAATGAAAAGAAATCAAAGGCTCATGTCCTAGAAGACGTAATGTCCTTCCTCTCAAATAGCACTGGACCTTCCAATAGTACTCAACAGTGGGGTCTGAAGTCACCGGAAGAGAAACCAGTGAAGGATGAAATAACTGGTTATAATGAGGGGTAGAGGGGGCATATCCCGAAAGAGCTGGCGATATTTCCCAATAGCCACACAAAATCCAATCAAGGTGCAATTGCAGCCCACAATTGCCACCTGGGTAGATGTCCTAAGTTTGGTCACTAGGTACCTCGGTCAAAGTGCGACATTTAGATTTTCAGCCTAAGAAATGGGTCACAAGCTAGTTCCCGTCCAAGAGGTGGGTGCCTCAAGGGGGGACGCACAGAACAACCGGACCTCGGCCTTCAACCCTTCACGGGTATGTCCCTGCCTTATGGTGATTGGAACACTTGACTTGGAGGATTTTGAAGTTCCCTATTTGACAACCCCTATGTTTGAAAATGTGAGAAACAGATAACGGGGAGTTATTTGGATGCCTATCCCCGAAATCCTACCTAGACTAAAAATTTCTTTTGGCACCTCCTGTGGAGGAAAACTTAGTGAGTTTTTAGAAAGTTTTTATATGAAGTTGTTTTGTGAGGCTGGGGGTGAGAACCAACCTCGTTTGATTAAAATGGGGAGTGGATAGTCCTGTCAAGAAAAGATGGGGTATTTTCGGAATCCCTTTGGAGGAAACTTACTTAGACCTCCACGTTTTGAGAAGAGGCTATGTGAGTGATGAGTGAATTTTGTGTGTGAGTGAAAATGTTCCAAGTTTTAGTTAATTAGATGTCACCTTGCTGCATGTGGACTTCGCTTGGTCCTTACAAGAGTTTGATTACCTAATTAGCTAGATGTCATTGGTACAACCTTGCAGAATTTTAAAAGCCCTAGGAATATAGCATGTGGACATGTGGGTCCGTTACTATCCTTTATCTCCCTATGATGATGTAATCTAGAAAAAATCATGAAACTATCCTAGATTGAACATGTGGGCATGTTTGGGCCCGTTACAAACCTTTAAACTCTCCTAGTTTTTTGATCTAAGAAAGCAAAATTCCAACCATTATCCTACCTTTGTGACATGTGGGCATGTATGGGACCATTACAAATTTAAGATATGTTTTAAAAATGAAACTAAGAGGGGTCCCAAAAGGGCCTTTGTCCTCTCCTAAAGGTTTTGAAATTTTGTTAAGGGAGATGATATTGTTTTTCACAATCTTTTTCTGATTCTCAAGATCGCTTGGAAGCGCAAGAGAAGGGCATACTCACGGATTTTTACTTCAACTTCTAGTCCCAAATGTGAGTTAGGTGTGATTAAGTATGATTGTCCAACTTATATTATTAGTCAAAACAAGCCATCCATGTGGTAGAAAGCAAATAAGGGAAATTGATTTTTATCCACCTAAGTGCCTATGTTTGTTTGACTATCCCCTTTATAAGATGAGGGGTCTAAGTGTGGTGCAGTATTTAGAGCATGCATAACATCATTCTTAAGAAGGAAAATGACTTTC
>ML826077.1:40819-68170 GCA_009831015.1 Picea engelmannii | reverse complement strand
CTGTAAATTGTAGATTACTGTACATTTTGTGAATAAGTTATATTTCAGTTAGTAGTTAGTTAGTTAATTAGTTAGAGTTAGTTTAGTATTAGTTAGTAGATTGTATATATATAGTCAGTTAGATTAGTTTAGTTTGTTTATTATTTAATTTTAGTTAGTTTGGTTTGTTTTATTTTTTTTTTAGTTAGATTAGTTAGTTTAGATTAGTTTTCTTTTCGTTTTCTTAGGACCTTAGATCGGCTAATGGAGCCGCTAAACCCGTCAGGGTGGTTCATCCCAAACGTCTTGGGTTATTAGACAACCCCGGACCGGTTCCACTCTCTCAGTTGACGGACGGTCGATTTCGCCCGTCAACAAATGGCGCTAGAAGGAGGGCCTGAACTTAATTAATGGCACGAGGCAGTCACAAGACTCCTCCACCCTCTAATCACTCACCTATAGTGACTAGAAGCCGTTCACACAATAATATTCCCCTTCAAACAACAACTACTTCAACCGACGATCCACAGATCACAGTTGAGCCAACAACCCCTAATCCTACAGGTGGTGACATACAAGAGATTGTCCCCCAATCTCTTATTAAAACACATAGTGCCTTAGCCCATTTGAGGCAACCAAACCGTCCATGGGGTCGACCTTTGGACTTCTCTGATATCATAGAACAATTAGGTGACACTAACCTCACTGTGAATCCTACAGATCCAAACTTAAATCCTGCTGCAGGAGGATCTAGGATACCTCCTTCACCACCTCCATCATCTCCTTCCTCTTCTGGAGGAGATTCCTCTGACGAAGGTGATTCACCTTCTAAGACTTCCACACCCACTACCCTAATGGAAAATCAGAACAACCCTGCTAGACCCTTGTTGGACCAGGATGTCGTAGCCGTACCTGGAGCTCATCATCCTTTACCAAAACACATGGAGAAATGGCTTCCCAAGTTTGATCCTAACTCAAAACAGATAGATGAAGATCATATAAAAAAATTTATGTTAGACATAAGACTCCGAAATGTTGAACATGAAGATGTTGTCTGTAGGGTGTTCCCTTATACTTTCGAGGGTAATGCATCCACATGGTACTTTTCCCAGCAACCCTATACCATCGTGTCTTGGGAAAAGTTTGAGTCATGCTTTTTGGAAAAGGTCGGAGATGGTAAGCCTCCGGAAGTCTTAGTTATGGATCTTTCTAGCTTGAAAATGAACCCAAACGAAAAAGTTAAAGATTTTAATCAGAGATTCTTAACACTTAAAAACCGAATCCCTGTAGATTATATGCCTGCTGAGAGTCTTATAATAGCTTACTACACTAAAGATTTGCATCAAAGCATAGTTATTTGGGTTGAACGATCTAAGAAAGCGATGCTGTTAGAGGCCTTTGAGGAGGCCATCCAGATTGAAAAAGACATACTTAGTCTTAAAGATTCCTCTAGTAACGAAACTGAGACTGTTCCTACTTCCAAAAAGAAGATTGAAATACTCCCCAGACCCACTCAAAGTAAAACACAACCTGAAAACTCTAATTTGGAAAACTTAACCAAAGTTGTACAAAAACTATCAAATCAAGTTATAGACTTAAAGAGGTCGACTGAAGAAGCTTCCTCGAGTAAAGGTCCCCACAAACCTCCTTTCCGAAATCCTTTTCCTACCAACTGACCTAATCCAACCACCGAAGGCCTTAATCTAGAAAGTTTGCAATGCCCTCTTCAAACAATTCTAGAAGCCCAAGATAACTTGATGCCTCCTGAGATTCCTGAGGAGGTAATTGAACCAGAGATAGTTCAAGAAGAAGAGTCTTCTCCAAACATTTTTGGAAATTTCTTAGATAGCATCTTCCAAGCCAACTTCGAGACAGTTCACCCTTATAACACTAGGAGTAAGACTACAAATAAACCTTCTTCTAAAAACAATACAACTTTGCCTCCAAAGAAATCTAAATCAGTTGAGCCGAAACAGAGTAATGTGAACCCTAAATTATATTATGATGTTGTTGAAGATATTAAAAAGTTAAGGGCTAACATTTCTATTTACGAGTTATTGAAGTTTCCATTTTTGTTAAAAAAATGTTGCAAACTATTTCAGAAAATGGCAAGAATGGTAATTCTAATGGTAAAAAGGTTGTGCAAAGTAAAACTCCCCAAAAGACTTCCACTAAAAACAGTCCTGATCCTCAAGATAAAGGAAGTCCTCCTGTAAATATTGTAAATAATGTAAATAATGTAGATAAAGTAGCCTTAGAAACTGCGTGTAAAAAGCCACAAGCTACTACTCTTAGTACTCACAAGAATGTACCCCCTTTCCTATTAACTTTTGAGATTTTCAATAGAAACGTGCATAATTGTATGATAGACTCAGGGGCATCATCCAATGTGATGCCTTGGTCTGTATGCCTGAAAATTAACACTGAAGTTGAACCATTGACTTTAAAAATCATACAACTTGATCGGACAAATGTCAATGTTATAGGCGAACTAAAGAATGTGCTTATTAGATTTCCGTCTAACCCCAAGGTTCATCAAGTTATTGATATAATTGTTGTGGATATTCCGGAAGTGTATGGCATGTTTTTAAGCAGGGACTGGTTGGAGCAACTACATGGTTTTTTCGCAACAGATTGGTCTCATCTATGGCTTCTAGAGAACGACATGCCTAATAAAATCAGAGTAAACCGTGAGCACTACCTCAAGTTCACGGTCACTGATTTGAACGATCCTAATGAACCGTACACACCCCTTGTTGATTCACTTGAAGTACAAGGGATGGACACCTTCTTCGGCAACTTTATGGCCGAGGTTTCACCTATCATCAGTCCAGAACAGAGGTCCGAGATCATAGCATTTATGCAGCCCACACCTTCCACACAACAATCTCATGAACCCGATGCAAATCAAATTTGGTCTCTGTATTTCGACAGGTCAAAGTCCAAAGAAGGAGCTGGAGCAGGCTGTGTTATTATCGATTCGGCAGGTAATAAAACATTGATAGCATGTAGGTTGGAATTTGAATGTACTAACAATACTGCAGAATATGACGCTTTACTACAAGGTCTCAGAAAATGTTTGGATATGAACATTCAAAATTTAACTGTCTTTGGCGACTCTGAAATAGTGGTTAGACAGGTAAGAGATTCTATCCACTGTCTTTCTCTGCATCTCAAAATCTACCAGTCTGATGTATGGAACTTAATGAGTCAATTTTATACTTTTAATATAAATTCCATTCCTAGATTGAATAACTCTGAAGCAAATTTATTAGCTAATGTAGCTTCTAAACTTCTTCCTATAGAAGGCTTGTCCCCAGACGCATTCTTAGTTGAGATGTTGTTTCGGCCATCCATTCCCGACAACATCACGAACTGGAGAGTATTTGACGATGATCAATAGATTATTAACTTTCTGCACATGGAATAAACCTTTCAAGGCGTCGTGATAGACGAGCACACGCACGACGACAATTTGCGCGATTTCACGGTAATACCTGATCCGAAAACTCCTGAAGCTCTATCAGATATGGTAAACTCGATCCCAAAATCTATAATTAGATTAGAGAAGTTTTATGATTTTCAAGATAAATTTAAAAAGACGGTCAATTGTAAAACCAATAGTTCCTCGTTATCTTATGAAAAAGTGAATTTAGGAACTGATGAAAATCCTCAGTGCATTAATCTAGGCTTGGGATGTTCTCGACAAGAAAAAGATGCATTCATTAAATTATTTAAAGAATTTAAATATGTATTTACATGGACGTATGATGATCTTAAGACTTTTGATCCTAATATCATACAACATGTCATCCCGATGAAGCCCCAAACCTTACCCTTTCAACAAAAACTGAGGAAAATGCACCCCAAGCTAGAACCGATCGTTCAAAAAGAATTGAATAAACTCCTAAGTGCTAAAATAATTTTTCCTGTTAGGCACACTCAATGGGTGTCCAACCTTGTCCCAGTCCAGAAGAAAAATGGTGAAATCCGACTTTGCGTTGATTTCTGCAACCTTAATAGAGCGTCTGACAAAGACAACTATCTTGTACCACCCATGGAACATATACTTCAACAGGTATCTGGTTCCGAGAGGCTATCTTTATTAGATGTTTTCTCTGGATACAACCAATTCCTGATGTCCTCGCCAGACCAACTAAAAACTACCTTCCATACTCCGTGGGGCACTTATGCTTATCGCAAAATGCCCTTTGGATTGATTAATGTTGGTGCTACCTTTCAGAGAGAAATGGATATTGCTTTCCGAGGCCTAATCAATCAGTCCATCATAGTTTACTTATATGATGTGACTGTATATTCTAAAAAAAAAAACGATCATCTAGCTCACTTACGAGCCGTCCTACTGCGATGTCGTAAATACGACATCTCCTTGAACCCCAAAAAGTCCATCTTTGCAGTAGAACGGGGTAAACTCCAAGGATTCATTGTGTCTAGTGAAGGAATGATTATTGACCCCGAGAGGACTCAAGTCATCGCAAAACTTCCCCCTCCTATATCCAAAAAATCCATGCAGTCTTTCTTAGGCCAGATTAACTTCGTGAGAAGATTCGTCCCTAGTTTTTCCGAAATGGTCAGGCCTTTACAGAACTTGATTAAGAAAGAAACCTACTATCACTGGGGACCCACAGAAAATCAAGCCTTTAACACAATAAACAAGGCCATAATAGACGCTCCGTCTCTCATGAGCCTAGATTTTTCACAAGAGTTTACACTCTACACTTTTGCTTATGACCGTTCCTATGCCGCCGTCCTAACCCAAAAGAATGTCGAGAAAAATGAAGTACCCATCGCCTTTATGAGTTCCTCTTTCAAAGGAGCTGAACTTAATTCTCCAGCGGTTGATCAACAAGCCTATGCTTTGTTCAAAGAAGTTAAACACTTCCAGTCCTATCTTTTGAAGTCAAGGACGAAAGTCATTGTCCCTTACCCAGCTGTGAGGAACCTGTTAGTGCAGAAGGAACTAGGAGAAAAGAGAGCCAACTGGGTCACTTCATTACAGGAGTATGACTTGGAAATCACCCCAGCTCAGATAGTGAGAGGCCAAGGGTTATGTAAGTTGGTTGCTGATTCGGAATCAGGACAACAAGAAGAGAGCGATACGTCAAACCTAGGACAAAGAAAACAAAGTCTAATCTGTTGTGCATAGAACCTTGTTAGTCCTTGGTACGACGATATAAGGTTCTGTATTGAACATGGATCAGCCCCCCATCATCTTGATCCTACCAAGAGAAGAGCGTTGAGATTAAAGTCTGCCTCCTTTCATCTAGTTAATGGTATCTTTTTTCTTCAAAGTTTTGACAGCGTACTGATGCGTTGTCTTGAAAAAGACGAAGCAGAGAAGGTCTTGCTAGAGTTGCATGCAAGAGAAGTTGATGGTCACTTCGGTGGTGACACCACTGCTCATAAGGTTTTACGAGCCAGTTATTACTAGCCCACACTTTTTAGAGATGTCCATGCCTTGTGTCGCAAATGTATCATCTGTCAGAAAGCATCAGGGCAATTGCAAAAATCAGCCTTTCCTTTGCAACCCGTTATGGTAGATTCTCCTTTTCAGCAATGGGGCCTTGATATCATAGGTCCTATCAACCATCCATCCTCGCAACAGCACAAGTTTATTGTGACAGCCATGGATTATTGTACTCGATGGTCTGAAGCTGCTGCGCTAAGAACTGTCAACACCAGTCAGGTTATTGCCTTTCTAAACTCGAATATCATCACTCGTTTTGGTATCCCTGACTGTTTGGTCTTCGATAATGCTTCTTACTTTTCCTCTCTTGAGATTAGCGAGTTTGCTTTGGAAAAGGGAATTAAGTTGAAGTATTCTGCTAGTTATTACCCCCAGGGCAACGGATTAGCAGAATCAACAAACAAGAACTTGATCAAAATAATCAAGAGAACGATGGTTGAAAATCACAAGAATTGGCACAATGCGCTACTAAATGCATTGTGGGCTGATAGGGTTACGCCAAAAGCTTCTATAGGTAACTCCCCCTTTTTTCTCGTTTATGGCAGGGAAGAAATTCTTCCACCTCACATTCTTCTTCCTTCGCTTCAGTTGTCACGGAAAGTTCAAGAAGAAGATTGTCCCCCTCTAGAAAACCGGATTAACACTTTGATGAAGCTGGAAGAAGTAAGAGCCCAAGATAAGTGTAAATTAGATCAACATCAACAATTGGTTAAAATCTGGTTCGATTCTAATTCTGCTTCTGATAGGAATTTTGAGGTAGGTGATCTCATCCTGAAATGGGACAAACCACACGAGGGAAAGGGAGAACACACTAAATTTCAAAAATTATGGCTTGGACCATTTTTAATTGCTGAAAAGTTGGGTCCTAGTTCTTTTCGATTGCAGAATATTGAAGGGTAGCTTGACACCTATACGGTGAATGGCCAAGCCCAGAAAAGATACTTTGCTTGATGACAACCTTTGTATTTTATGTACATATTTTGCTTTGGTTTGTTTTTTCTTTTGCTTTATGTTTTTTTATTTTGATTTGAATTTATTAGTTTCTGCTTTCTTTGAGATACACGTACCTGTACACTGAGCTTTTCAGACAAAGATGAAAGAAATTTCCTACGCTGAAATAACTTCTGAAAAATCTATACAAACATCAATGATATATTTCTGAAATTTATATCTGTGTTGGAAAAATCTGTGTTTGAAAGAAGTTTACTAATTTCGATCTCTGAGTAAAGTTCGTCATGATCATCTATTATCTTTTTACGTTGTCCCTTTTCCGTAAAGGAATGACTCAGGAGATGCCTCCCTGTCTTAGGAAGTTGTTTTGTAAATAAAACATTTCTGGATCTAAATAAAGGACGGTCCTAAAAAGAATTCTGATGAGGTCTAAAAAAATTATGTTAAAATGTCAAGGTTTTCAGTGTCACCCCGCTCAAATATATATCTATAAAAACAAAATAAAATAAATTATGAATAAGAGTTGTGGGAAGTGCTTGTAAACCTGCCGGGATACTGAACAGGTCTGCTGGCAGCGGGTAAATGCATGCATGGCGCCAAGACAACTTCGTCGGGGTACTGACCAGGGTTGCTGCCAGCGAAGCAATGTCGGGTATATGAAAATTTGCAAAAAATAAACCTCTTTAATGTCTTTTATTTTGATCCAGAACTTCTTGGTAGGATAGAGATATCAGAGTGGGTTAAATGGAAACCCTGTTGAGGCTATGGACGCCTACTGGCAGCAGTGTCTATGCCAACAGTATTGGAGATTTTATCTTTAATATCATGACTTTATGATCTTAAGACTGTTATTAGTTTTCATCTTTTGAAACACAGCTGGAAAAGATGGTTAATGATGATGTTAGTACGATTTTTTGGTTGTTAATTTTGAATTGGAATTATCTTTGCTGTCCTAATCTGAATTTGTTTATTTTGACAGAGATAATTGCTTCTACCAGTGTGTCGCCATTGTTGGTAGCCAATTCATTTTTGTTTTTATTATCTTATAAGATGCCTACACCTATGTCTTGCAAACATCAAATTTTCGTTGCAATTTTCAAATAAACGACATTTTCATCTTTTGCGACATTTGCACATTTGTCTTCGTTAAGTTTTCATGACTGTAAGCGTGAAAACTTCTCCTTTCGAAGTCATATTTCAATCATTATTTGAACTGTCAATATCTCTTGTCATTATGCCTATTGCGCTTACCTTTTATTGATCATTATACAACTGGAAAGATCCTCTAATCGGTTCTCATACTTCGATTAATTGTATAACTTGGTTTTATTGAGTTTGTAAGGCATTTAGCATTTGTATTTGCACTTTATATGACTTGCCTGATCATTGATTCTATGAAAATGCATAGGGGCTATGATTAATTTTTATATATATATATGTCTTTTGATATAATCCTTATGTTAATCTTTTCATAACTTTTGGCTTGTCGACTATATGAATATCATTTGGCACCTTGGTTAAACTTTTCATGAGCTGATACATTGGCGCATAATTGCTTTTGGTTTTGATTTATAAGTCGGGTGTTTAAACACTATGGCATAATGTTTGCACGCATTGGTATACACATTTGATTTCATTAGTTGGGCACATGACGCGATGGTTGAACTACTATTATGGATTGAATAGCTATGTAAATTGACGATTGTACTTGGATAATGAATATTTTGCATGACAGATTCCACCACCTTCGCATGCTTGCATTTATGCCTATCCCTTTTACTCGTTCATTTCTGTTAGCTTGGGTAGCTCGGCTCTTGTGTGTGTTGATGATCCAAACCCTTCGCCTACCATGCGTCTGGCTCCATGGCACCAGTCGTGCGAGTCGAGCCCAATGGCAACCAAGCCCTGTTAATGTTTGACAATGCTCGCAGAGACCTGGAGGAAAATGGGTGGCTACCCTTTATACAACGATTTGAGGGTTTCAACCTTTGTGTAGCATGACAGTTTGTCGTGACTTTCGATGGTTGTCGAGCCAAGGTGGGCGACATACAGTTAGAGATCGATGAACAGTTTATCAGCTCAGCTACAGGGCTACCTGCCTCGGGACAGTGTTGGTTTAAGAATTGTAAGGTTGATGAAGTACCATGGACATTGTTGTTTCTATCGCGCAAAGTCACCTCTTGTGACAGAGGTATGCCCATATCTATGATCAAACCACGATGGCATGACTTATTAATGCTAGTCAAGCAGTTCGTGACCTATGAAGCTCGATATAGACTTGTGTTCCTCTACCACTTGCGTTTGCTAATTATTTTTATAGGGTATCCTCTAAACATGCCTTTCTACTTTCATCATAGCCTGTATAAAATGTCGAAGAAGTTTAAGAGGCAGAAGGCTGACAGCAGCCTGTTCCACCATGGGCTTATTAAGCTCATCGTTGTTTATCGTTTGAGTTTGCATGGTGATAGTTGGAGGGCTTTCATCGCCTGTAATGGCTTTGAGGACACAGACCTTGTACATGTTGATAAACATGTGGTAATTGAAACCAAGGCTGAATCGCTTGTACCCTTACATATCCTACTGCCTAAACCCTCGGCTGACCCTGGTTTTGACTTACCCGACACTGTAACTAAGAGTGAAAAAGCCATTAAAAAGCCTATGAGCAAAAATCCCAAGGAAAACCTTACTGCCAATGAAAAAGGGAAAAGGAATGCCCGGCTCATTTCGAGAATGGCCAAAAACAAACCGAAACCCTCTGCCGAGTCCAACCCTATCATCCTAAGTGAGGATTTTGATTCTGATGTTGAACGTTTTCTGGCCAACGAGTACCCCTACTCACAGGTTTTATGTCTCGAGCCCCCTTATGATTTTGTATCGAAACTTCCCCCCTACCTAAAGAACGACCCTGACTACCCGTGTATTAAATTGCCTCGTGAAACCCTCGGTCATTTAGCCAAACCCTCGCATTCTCTTCCTAAACCCACACAGTCACCCTGTGACCAATACAATTCATGGTTAGAATGATATTACGTTGATATTCCTATACTCCAATCGAAGATTCAATCACTAGAAGATCAAATTGCAGTGTTAACCAGTCAAAAGGCCAAGCTCCAAGCAATAGATAAAAATCAAAAGAAAATCGGCTCCATCCTTTTCAAAAACGTGGAATCAGCCATGACTGTTGTAAATTCCAAATTGGCGTAATCAAGCAGCCTCGTCGCTATACAGGTATGGTTTTGACATCGTTTGTTTTGAAAATAATCTAGGTTGATATAATGATTTGAATTCAGTTTTTAAATATCTCAGTCACTCGTCCAAATGCCTCTGTCATTTGGTGATCATCATGTACATGGTTTCGTTTTGATAAAAATAGAAGGAATTTCGATTTGATATATGATTTGCTCATAGATTTTTATTGGATTTGAATGGTTATTCATTTGGATTTCATTTGCTAAGTTTGTCTGAGTGAATTAATGAAAGTAATGGTGTGTTTTCAATACAATTCATTTTGTATCTACTCCGCACGGCAAGTTTTTATGCTCAATTTAGAATACGATTTTGCCCGAATTCAATCTCGTTATCATTTGTATGTTGTGATTGGTAAATGTTTTTGGGAAGATACTTGTTACGATATGCTATGAGTACCACTCTGTTCAATTCATTTTGGTTAGAAATACTCTGTTTTTATAAAAACAATGATCTCATTTGACCTGTGAAAATATGCCCGAATTATGGAACAATGATTATTGTTAAACCCAACCGATTGATTCGCTTGATCGGATCGTTGTTAGTTCGATCATTTTTAGGAATTGGATTTCGATTATGATTACTGCTCTGTCTGGTTTTAAAATTGTAAAACAAATTGGTCAAACTCAGTTGTGATTCGTTTGATTGGAACAATCTTGTTTTGATCAAAGTCGATCAATCCTATTTGCCCAATTTGCAATAGCAAATTACGAATTTTGTTGCTAATCAATCGATCCTGTTACGGTTTTGTTTAAATTGATTTTTGCACCAGTTTGAATTCTCATGGCTATGTTAACACAGTGATAATGATTTGATAATGATCCTGTGATCAAACTTAAGGAGCATTGCAGCTATCGTTTACGAAAAGCTTCTGTATTATTCGGTGAGAGTTTCCTTCCTCCGATCTGCCAAAAAGTCATCATACCCAGGACAAATCTAGAGCGTTTCCAGGTCACCTTGTCATTTATTTGTTTAAGTATATTTATTAGTATATGTTTTAGTTTAGATTAGTCATTAGAATTAGTGTGTTAGTAGTTTAGTTTAGTTAGTTTTCTGTTTTATTTCTGTCTATAAAATTATAAAATCAACAAAAATATCTTTCACTGTCTTAGGGTAGAAAATCAATGATTTTTTCAGGTTTTATTTAAATCTGTAAATTGTAGATTACTGTACATTTTGTGAATAAGATATATTTCAGTTAGTAGTTAGTTAGTTAGTTAGTTAGATTTGGTTTAGTATTAGTTAGTAGATTGTATATATATAGCTAGTTAGATTAGTTTAGTTTGTTTATTAGTTAATTTTAGTTTGTTTTATTTTGTTTTTAGTTAGATTAGTTAGTTTAGATTAGTTTTATTTTCATTTTCTTAGGACCTTAGATCGTTTAATGGAGCCGCTAAACCCGTCAGGGTGGTTCATCCCAAACGACATGGGTTATTAGACAACCCCGGACCGGTTCCACTCTCTCAGTTGACGGACGGTCGATTTCGCCCGTCAACAAATGGCGCTAGAAGGAGGTCCTGAACTTAATTAATGGCATGAGGTGGTCGCAAGACTCCTCCACCCCCTAATTGATCACCTATAGTGACTAGAATCCGTTCACATGATAATATTCCCCTTCAAACAACAACTACTTCAACCGACGATCCACAGATCACAGTTGAGCCAACAACCCCTAATCCTACAGGTGGTGACATAGAAGAGATTGTCTGCCAATATCTTATTAAAACACATAGTGCCTTAGCCCATTTGAGGAAACCAAACCATCCGTGGGGTCGACCTTTGGACTTCTCTGATATCAGAGAACAATTAGGTGACACTAACCTCACTGTGAATCCTACAGATCCAAACTTAAATCCTGCTGCAGGAGGATCTGGGATACCTCCTTCACCACCTCTATCATCTCTTTCCTCTTCTGGAGGAGATTCCTTTGACGAAGGTGATTCACCTTCTCATCCTTCTACACCCACTACCCCAATGGAAAATTAGAACAACCCTGCTAGACCCTGGTTGGACCAGGATGTCGTAGCCATACCTAGAGCTCAGCATCCTTTACCAAAACACCCGGAGAAATGGCTTCCCAAGTTTGATCCTGACTCAAAACAGATAGATGAAGATCATATCAAAAAAATTATGTTAGCCATAAGACTCTGAAATGTTGAACATGAAGATGTTGTCTGTAGGTTGTTCCCTTATACTTTCAAGGGTAATGCATCCACATGGTACTTTTCCTAGCAACCCCATACCATCGTGTCTTGGGAAAAGTTTGAGTCATGCTTTTTGGAAAAGTTCAGAGACAATAAGCCTCCAAAAGTCTTAGTTATGGATCTTTCTAGCTTGAAAATGAACCCAAAAGAAAAATTTAAAGATTTTAATCAGAGATTCTTAACACTTAAAAACCGAATCCCTGCAGATTCTATGCCTGCTGAGAGTCTTATAATAGCTTAATACACTAAAGCTTTGCATCAAAGCATAGCTATTTGGGTTAAACGATCTAAGAAAGCGACGTTGTTAGAGGCCTTTAAGGAGGCCAGCCAGATTGAAAAAGACATACTTAGTCTTAAAGATTTCTCTAGCAACGAAACTGAGACTGTTCCTACTTCCAAAAAGAAGATTGAAATACTCCCCAGACCCACTCAAAGTAAAACACAACCTGAAAACTCTAATTTGGAAAACTTAACCAAATTTGTACAAAAACTATCAAATCAAGTTATAGACTTAAAGAGGTCGACTGAAAAAGCTTCCTCGAGTAAAGGGCCCTACAAACCTCCTTTCCGAAAGCCTTTTCCTACCAACCGACCTAATCGAACCATCGAAGGCCATAATCTAGAAAGTTTGCAATGTGCTCTTCAAACAATTCTAGAAGCCCAAGATAACTTGATGCCTCCTGAGATTCCCAAGGAGGTAATTGAACCAGAGACAGTTCAAGAAGAAGAGTCTTCTCCAAACATTTTTGGACATTTCTCGGATAGCATCTTCCAAGCCAACTTCGAGACAGTTCACCCTTATAACACTAGGAGTAAGACTACAAATAAACCTTCTTCCGAAAACACTACAACTTCGCCTCCAAAGCAATCTAAATTAGTTGAGCCGAAATAGAGTAATGTGAACCCTAAATTACATTATGATGTTGTTGAAGATCTTAAAAAGTTAAGGGCTAACATTTCTATTTACGAGTTATTGAAGTTTCCGTTTTTGTTACAAAAAATGTTGCAAAATATTTCATAAAATGGCAAGAATGGTAATTCTAATGGTAACAAGGTTGTGCAAAGTAAAACTCCCCAGAAGACTTCCACTAAAAATAGTCCTGATCCTCAAGATAAAGGAAGTCCTCCTGTAAGTAATGTAAATAATGTAAATAATGTAAATAATGTAGATAAAGTAGCCTTAGAAACTGCAAGTAAAAATCCACAAGCTACTACTCTTAGTACTCGCAAGAATGTACGCCCTTTCCTATTAACTTTCGAGATTTTCAATAGAAACGTGCATAATTGTATGATAGACTCAGGGGCGTCATCCAATATGATTCCTTGGTCTTTATGCCGGAAAATTAACGCTGACTTTGAACCATCAACTTTAAAAATCATACAACTTGATCGGACAAATGTCAATGTTATAGGCGAACTAAAGAATGTGCTTATTAGATTGTCGTCTAACCCCAAGGTTCATCAAGTTATTGATATAATTGTTGTGGATATTCTAAAAGTGTATGGCATGTTTTTAAGCAGGGACTGGTCGGAGCAACTACATGGTTATTTCGCGACAGATTGGTCTCATTTATGGCTTTCAGAGAACGACAGGCCTAATAAAATCAGAGTAAACCATGAGCGCTACCTCAAGTTCATGGTCACTGATTTGAACGATCCTAATGAACCGTACACACCCCCTGCTGATTCACCTGAAATACAAGGGATGGACACCTTCTTCAGAAACTTCATGGCTGAGGTTTCACCTATCATCAATCCAGAACAGAGGTCCGAGATCGTAGCATTTATGCAGCCCGCACCTTCCACACAACAATCTCATGAACCCGATGCAAATCAAATTTGGTCTCTGTATTTCGACGGGTCAAAGTCCAAAGAAAGAGCTGGAGCAGGCTGCGTTATTATCGATCCAGCAGGTAATAAAACATTGATAGCATGTAGGTTGGAATTTGAATGTACTAACAATACTGTAGAATATGACGCTTTACTGCAAGGTCTCAGAAAAGATTTGGATATGAACATTCAAAATTTAACCGTCTTTGGCAACTCTGAAATAGTGGTTAGACAGGTAAGAGATTCTATCCACTGTCTTTCTCCGCATCTCAAAATCTACCAGTCTGAGGTATGGAACTTAATGAGTAAATTTTCTGCTTTTAATATAAATTCCATTCCTAGATTGAATAACTCTGAAGCAGATTTATTAGCTAATGTAGCTTCTAAACTTCTTCCTGTAGAAGGCTTGTCCCCAGACGCATTCTCAGTTGAGCTATTGTTTCGGCCATCCATTCCCGACAACATCACGAACTGGAGAGTATTTGACGATGATCAGCAGATTATTAACTTTCTGCACATGGAAGAAACCTTTCAAGGTGCGGTGATAGGCGAGCACACGCATGACGACAATTTGCGCGATTTCACGATAATACCTGATCCGAAAACTCCTGAAGCTCTATCAGATATGGTAAACTTGATCCCAAAATATATAATTAGATTAGAGAAGTTTTATGATTTTCAAGATAAATTTAAAAAGACGGTCAATTGTAAAACCAATAGTTCCTCGTTATCTTATGAAAAAGTGAATTTAGGAACTGATGAAAATCCTCAGTGCATTAATCTAGGCTTGGGATGTTCTCGACAAGAAAAATCTGCATTCATTAAATTATTTAAAGAATTTAAAGATGTCTTTGCATGGACGCATGATGATCTTAAGACTTTCGATCCTAATATCATACAGCATGTCATCCCGATGAAGCCCCAAACCTTACCCTTTCAACAAAAACTGAGGAAAATGCACCCCAAGCTAGAACCGACCGTTCAAAAAGAATTGAATAAACTCCTAAGAGATAAAATATTTGTTCCTGTTAGGCACACTCAGTGGGTGTCCAACCTTGTCCCAGTCCAGAAGAAAAATGGTGAAATCTGACTTTGCGTCGATTTCTGCAACCTTAATAGAGCGTCTGACAAAGACAACTATCCTGTACCACCCATGGAACAGATCCTTCAACAGGTATCTGGCTCCGAGAGGCTATCTTTATTAAATGGTTTCTCTGGATACAACCAAGTCCTGATGTCCCCGCCAGACCAACTAAAAACTACCTTCCGTACTCTGTGGGCACTTATGCTTATCGCAAAATGCCCTTTGGATTGATTAATGTTGGTGCTACCTTTCAGAGAGAAATGGATATTGCTTTCCGAGGCCTAATCAATCAGTCCATCATAGTTTACTTAGATGATGTGACTGTATATTCTAAAAACAAAAACGATCATCTAGCTCACTTACGAGCCGTCCTACTGCGATGTCGTAAATACAGCATCTCCTTGAACCCCAAAAGGTCCATCTTTGCAGTAGAACGGGGTAAACTCCTAGGATTCATTGTGTCTAGTGAAGTAATGATTATTGACCCCGAGAGGACTCAAGTCATCGCAAAACTTCCCCCTCCTACATCCAAAAAATCCATGCAGTCTTTCTTAGGCCAGATTAACTTCGTCAGAAGATTCGTCCCCAGTTTTTCTGAAATGGTCAGGCATTTATAGAACTTGATTAAGAAAGACACCCAATATCACTGGGGACCCACATAAAATCAAGCCTTTAACATGATAAAGAAGGCCATAATAGACGCTCTGTCTCTCATGAGCCCATATTTTTCACAAGACTTTACACTCTACACTTTTGCTTCTGACCGTTCCTATGCCGCCGTCCTAACCCAAAAGAATGTCGAGAACAAAAAAGTACCCATCACCTTTATGAGTTCCTCTTTCAAAGGCATTGAACTTAATTACCCAGTGGTTGATCGGAAAGCCTACGCTGTGTTCAAAGCAGTTAAACACTTCCGCTCCTATCTTTTGAAGTCAAGGATGAAATTCATTGTCCCTTACCCAGCTGTGAGGAACTTGTTAGTGCAGAAGGAACTAGGAGAAAAGAGAGCCAACTGGGTCACTTCATTACAGGAGTATGACTTGGAAATCACCCCAGCTCAGATAGTGAGAGGCCAAGGGTTATGTAAGTTAGTTGGTGATTCGAAATCAAGACAGCAAGAAGAGAGCGATACTTCAAACCTAGGACAAAGCGAACAAAGTCTAATCTGTTGTGCGCATAACCTTGTTAGTCCTTGGTACGACGATATAAGGTTCTGTCTTGAACATGGATCAGGCCCCTGTCATCTTGACCCCGCCAAGAGAAGAGCATTGAGATTAAAGTCTGCCTCCTTTCATCTGGTTAATGGTATCCTGTTTCCTCAAAGTTTTGACGGCGTACTGATGCGTTGTCTTGAAAAAGACGAAGCAGAGAAGGTGTTGCTAGAGTTGCATGCAGGAGAAGCTGGCGGTCACTTCGGTGGTGACACCACTGCTCATAAGGTTTTATGAGCCGGTTATTACTGGCCCACACTATTTAGAGACGCCCATGCCTTGTGTCGCAAATGTATCATCTGTCAAAAAGCATCAGGGCGATTGAAAAAATCAGCCTTTCCTTTGCAACATGTTACGGTAGATTCTCCTTTTCAGAAATGGGGCCTTGATATCATAGGTCCTATCAACCCTTTGTCCTCGCAAAAACACAAGTTTATTGTGACAGCCACGAATTATTTTACTCGATGGTCTGAAGCTACTGCGCTAAGAACTGTCAACACCAGTCAGGTTATTGCCTTTCTAAACTCGAATATCATCACTCATTTCGGTATCCCTGACTGTTTGGTCTTCGATAATGCTTCTTTATTTTCCTCTCTTGAGATGAGCAAGTTCGCTTTGGAAAAGGGAATTAAGTTGAAGTATTCTGCTAGTTATTACCCCCAGGGCAACAGATTAGCAGAATCAACAAACAAGAACTTGATCAAAATAATCAACAGAATGGTAGTTGAAAATCACAAGAATTGGCACAATGCGCTACTAAATGCGTTGTGGGATGATAGGGTTATGCCAAAAGATGTTATAGGTAACTCCCCCTTTTTTCTTGTTTATGGAAGAGAAGCAATTCTGCCACCTCACATTCTTCTTCCTTCGCTTCAGTTGTCACAGAAAGTTCAAGAAGAAGATTGTCCCCCTCTAGAAAACTGGATTAACGCTTTGATGAAGCTGGAAGAAGCAAGAGCCCAAGCTAAGCGTAAATTAGATCAACATCAACAATTGGTTAAAAGCTGGTTCGATTCTAATTCTGCTTCTGATAGGAATTTTGAGGTAGGTGATCTCATCCTGAAATGGGACAAACCACACGAGGGAAACAGAGAACACACTAAATTTCAAAACTTATGGCTTGGACCATTTTTAATTGCTGAAAAGTTGGGTCCTAGTTCTTTTCGATTGCAGAATCTTGAAAGGCAGCTTGACACCTATCCGGTGAATGGCCAAGCCTTGAAAAGATACTTTGCTTGATGACAACCTTTGTATTTTATGTACATATTTTTCTTTGGTTTGTTTTTTCTTTTGCTTTCTGTTTTTTATTTTGATTTGAATTTATTAGTTTATGCTTGCTTTGAGATACACGTACCTGTACACTGAGATTTTCAGAAAAAGATGAAATAAATTTCCTACGCTGAAATAACTTCTGAAAAATCTGTACAAACATCAATGATATATTTCTGAAATATATATCTGTGTTGGAAAAATCTGTGTTTGAAAGAAGTTTACTGATTTCGATCTCTGAGTAAAGTTTGTCATGATCATATATTATCTTTTTACGCTGTCCCTTTTCCGTAAAGGAATGACTCGGGAGATGTCTCCCTGTATTAGGAAGTTTTTTTGTAAATTTGTAAAAAATAAACCTCTTTAATATCTTTTATTTTGATCCAGAACTTCTTGGCAGGATACAGATGTCAGAGTGGGTTAAATGGCAACCATGTCGAGGCTATGGACGCCTACTGGAAGCAATGGCTATGCCAACAGTATTGGAGATTTTATCTTTAATATTGTGACTTGTTGATCTTAAGACTGTTATTAGTTTTCATCTTTTGAAACACAGCTGGAAAAGATGGTTAATGATGATGTTAGTACGATTTTCTGGTTGTTAATTTTGAATTGGAATTATCTTTGCTATCCTAATCTGAATTTGTTTATTTTGACAGAGATAACTGCTTCTACCAATGTGTCACCATTGTTGGCAGCCAATTCATTTTTGTTTTTATTATCTTATAAGCTGCCTACACCTATGTCTTGCAAACATCAAATTTTCGTTGCAATTTTCAAATAAACGACATTTTCATTTTTTGTGACATTTGCACATTTGTCTTCGTTAAGTTTTCACGACTGTAAGCATGGAAACTTCTCCTTTCGAAGTCATATTTCGATCATTATCTAAACTGTCAATATATCTTGTCATTATGCCTATTGCGCTTACCTTTTATTGATCATTATACAACTGGAAAGATCCTCTATTCGGTTCTCATACTTCGATTGATTGTATAACTTGGTTTTATTGAGTTTGTAAGGCATTTAGCATTTGGATTTGCATTTTATATGACTTGCCTGATCATTGATTCTATGAAAATGCATAGGGGCTATGATTAATTTATATATATATATATATATGTCTTTTGATATAATCCTTATGTTAATCTTTTCATAACTTTTGGCTTGTCGACTATATGAATATTGTTTGGCACCTTGGTTAAACTTTTCATGAGCTGATACATTGGTGCATAATTGCTTTTGGTTTTGATTTATAAGTCGGGTGTTTAAACACTATGGCATAACGTTTGCATGCATTGGTATACACTTTTGATTTCATTAGTTGGGCACATGACGCAATGGTTGAACTACTATTACGGATTGAACAACTATGTAAATTGACGGTTGTACTTGGATAATGAATATTTTGCATGACAGACTCCACCACCTTCGCATGCTTGCATTTATGCCTATCCCTTTTGCTCGTTCATTTCTGTTAGCTCGGGTAGCTCGTCTCCTGTGTGTGTTGATGATCCAAACCCTTCGCCTACCATGCGTCTGGATCCATGGCACGAGTCGTGCGAGTCGAGCCCAATGGAAACCAAGCCCTGTTAATGTTTGACAATGCCTGCAGAGACCTAGAGGAAAATGGGTGGCTACCCTTTATACAACGATTTAAGGGGTTTAACCTTTGTGTAGCACGACAGTTTGTCGTGACTTTTGATGGCTGTCGAGCCAAGGTGGGTGACATACAGGTAGAGATCTATGAACAGTTTATCATCTCAGCTACAGGGTTACCTGCCTCGGGACAACGTTGGTTTACGAATTGTAAGGTCGAGGAAGTACCATGGACATTGTTGTTTCTATTGCGCAAAGTCACCTCTTGTGACAGAGGTATGCCCATATCTATGATCAAACCATGATGGCATGACTTCTTAATGCTAGTCAAGCAGTTCGTGACCTGTGAAGGTCGATACAGACTTGTGTTCCTCTACCACATGCGTTTGCTAATGATTTTTATAGGGTATCCTCTAAACATGCCTTTCTACTTTCATCCTAGCCTGTATAAAATGTCGAAAAAGTTTAAGAGGCAGAAGGCTGACAGCAGCCTGTTCCACCATGGGCTTATTAAGCTCATCGTTGTTTATCATTTGAGTTTGCAGGGTGATAGTTGGAGTTCTTTCATCGCCCGTAATGGATTTGAGGACATAGAACCTGTACAGGTTGATAAACCTGTGGTAATTGAAACCAAGGATGAACCGCCTGTACCCTTAAATATCCTACTGCCTAAACCCTTGGTCGACCCTAGTTTTTACTTACCTGACACTGTAACTAAGAATGAAAAAGCCATTAAAAATCCTATGAGAAAAAATCCCAAGGAAAACCTTACTGCCAATGCAAAAGGGAAAAGGAATGCCCGGCTCATTTCGAGAATGGACAAAAACAAACCGAAACCCTTTGCCGAGTCCAACCCTATCATCCTAAGTGAGGATTCTGATTCTGATGTTGAACATTTTATGGCCAGCGAGTACCCCTACTCGCAGGGTTTATGTCTCGATCCCCCTTATGATTTTTTATCGAACCTTCCCCCCTGCCTAAATAATGACCTTGACTACCTGGGTATTAAATTGCCTCATGAAACCCTCGGTCATTTAGCCAAACCCTCTCCTTCTCTTCCTAAACACATAGAGTCACCCTGTGACCAATGCAATTCATGGTTAGAACGATATTACGTTGACATTCCTATACTCCAATCGAAGATTCAATCACTGGAACATCAAATTGTAGTGCTAACCAGTCAAAAGGCCAAGCTCCAAGCAACAGATAAAAAGCAAAAGACAACCGGCTCCATCCTTTTCAAAAACGTGGAATCAGCCACGACTGTTGTAAATTCCAAATTGGCGTAATCAAGCAGCCTCGTCGCTATACAGGTATGGTTTTGACATCCTTTGTTTTGTAAATAATCTAGGTTGATATAATGATTTGAATTCAGTTTTTAAATAGCTCAATCACTCGTCCAAATGCCTCTGTCATTCGGTGATCATCCTGTACGTGGTTTCGTTTTGATAAAAATAGAAGGAATTTTGATTTGATATATGATTTGCTCATAGATTTTTATTGGATTTGAATGGTTATTCGTTTGGATTTCATTTGCTAAGTTTGTCTGAGTGAATTAATAAAAGTAATGGTGTGTTTTCAATACAATTCGTTTTGTATCTACTCCGCACGGCAAGTTTTTATGCTCAATTTAGAATACGATTTTGCCCGGATTCAATCTCGTTATCATTTGTATGTTGTGATTGGTAAATGTTTTCGGGAAGGTACTTGTTACGATATGCTATGAGTACCACTCTGTTCAATTCATTTTGGTTAGAAATACTCTGTTTTTATAAAAACAATGATCTCATTTGACCTGTGCAAATACGCCCGAATTATGGAACAATGATTATTGTTAAACCCAACCGATTGATTCGCTTGATCGGATCATTATTAGTTCGATAATTTTTAGGAATTGGATTCCGATTATGATTACTGCTCTGTCTGGTTTTAAAATTGTAAAACGAATTGGTTAAACTCAGTTATGATTCGTTTGATTGGAACGATCTCGTTTTGATCAAAGTCGATCAATCCTATTTGCCCAATTTGCAATAGCAAATTAATAATTTTGTTGCTAATCAATCGATCCTGTTACGATTTTGTTTAAATTGATTTTCGCGCCAGTTTGAATTCTCGTGGCTATGTTAACACAGTGATAAATTTGATAACGATCTTGTTTGGTTTCGATTGTATCCCTTGCTGATGAGATAGCATAACGATTGTATGCGATTTGTTTTGATGGTGTCGATTTCAAACGATTTCACGATGGTTGAATTATGTTTCTATTCATTCGATTTTGTGGTGACACAAGAAACATAATACGCCTATGTCTGTAGGCATTCATTGATTCGGATCTTGTTTAGTTTTGAATGATATGACAAATTCGAATTAAATGATTCATTTTTCAAATGATTATTGATGTCAATTAAATTGAAATCTTTTAAAATATTTTCGATTAATTACAATACTGATTTTGTACCTTATTTAGACTAGCTACAGAATCAGATGATTCTGTAGCTAGTCTATAGAATTAAATTTTCTATCATTTTATTAATAAAAGACCCTTCTAATTTGTTCATTTTTGGTCCTTTTCAAGTGAATTCAAATTGCATGGGACCTGTCGGGCAGTTTAGGGGATATTTGGATGTTTTAGTTTTATTTTAATTTCCTAGTTTAGACAACTTTGGGATATCTTCCCAGATTGCATGTAAACAGTTTTATAACTTCCACAGGGAGGTTTTACCTTGTGGAGAAACTTATAAATACTTATTATTTTTGTAATAAGGATCATCCTCACTTGTGGGAGAACCAGGCTATGGATTTTTAATACAAACTGGGACAAAAGTTGATGTTCTGCTACAGCTTTAGCTTTTCATAATATCAATCTTTTGTTTCATGTTTATGCTTATCTATTTGCATTGGATTAGTGACTACTTTAGCTATCATAGTCTTCTGCAAAGTGATATGATTGAATTAATGTCTCCTCCATATCTGATTTCTTTCACTAATTTAAAATACAACAATTACTTGATTCAGTTATGAATGACAGATTTCTCTTCTTCATCAATTGAACTATCATGTATAAGTCTTTACATATAGGTTTATCTAATTGTAGAGATTTATAAATCATAAGATTGTTGTTATTTTTTATGTCTTGTTTGTCCTGTGATCAAACTTAAGGAGCATTGCAGCTATTGTTTACAAAAATCTTCTGGATTATTCGGTGTGAGTTTCCTTCCTCCAATCTGCCAAAAAGTCATCATACCCAGGACAAATCTAGAGCGTTTCCAGGTCAGCTTGTCATTTATTTGTTTAAGTATATTTATTAGTATATGTTTTAGTTTAGATTAGTAATTAGAATTAGTGTGTTAGTAGTTTAGTTTAGTTAGTTTTCTGTTTTATTTCTGTCGATAAAATTATAAAATCAACAAAAATATCTTTCGCTGTCTTAGGGCAGAAAATCAATGATTTTTTCAAGTTTTATTTAAATCTGTAAATTGTAGATTACTGTACATTTTGTGAATAAGTTATATTTCAGTTAGTAGTTAGTTAGTTAATTAGTTAGAGTTAGTTTAGTATTAGTTAGTAGATTGTATATATATAGTCAGTTAGATTAGTTTAGTTTGTTTATTAGTTAATTTTAGTTAGTTTAGTTTGTTTTATTTTGTTTTTAGTTATATTAGTTAGTTTAGATTAGTTTTMTTTTCATTTTCTTAGGACCTTAGATCGGCTAATGGAGCCGCTAAACCGRTCAGGGTGGTTCATCCCAAAYGGCTTGGGTTATTAGAMAACCCCRGACCGGTTCCACTCTCTYAGTTGAMGRACGGTCGATTTCRCCCGTCAACATATAGTTAATGGCACCCCTTCGACTCCGACAACCACAATGGATGTAGTGCCGGAGTAACCTATCATTACTATGGATTTTCCTATAGTGAATGCTTAATCTCTTGGCTCGAACCATTTTGGGTCTCTTGGTCACTCACTGGGATATAATGTTTAGTCCATCCCTATGGCCTCTAGTCCTTTTTCCTATGGTATGTCAAACTTTACTTCCTAGTTTTCAAATGCCATCCCAATTGTTGGCCCTAATGCTAGCATTGGGCTCGGGGGAACTACACCTCCTTATACTCCTTTTTCGTTTGGTGGTTCTCAAATCCCTCAAACGACTCCTAATATGGGAGGAATTCCTACTTTTAACCCCAGGTCTAATACTCTTGATTATGGGTGGAACAAACAACATGGCAGACAAGATTCTTCTCAAGTTCTGTCCTATACACCTACCTCCTCAATGTCGATTCCGAACAACACATTTGGCATGACGAATCACGCTTTGGGAAACCCCCAACCAGGATCCAATCCAGTTGGGGGAAATTTTTATAACCCCCATCATAACATTCCTACAGGAATGATGCCCAACCAACCTTTTATGAATCATCCCAGAGGAGGGTCTTATGATCCCAGATATGGCCATGGTGCTTACCAGAACGATGGGATGCAGTTCCTCAAACACAATATTTCCAGGGAACTTGGGGCTAGATGCCACAACCTCATCTCCCTTTTCTGGCCACACTTAATATTCCAGACTTGTTTAAGTTGATGAATGACCCTATGAGTCATGATCCTACATGGCTTCCCATCCCCACCAAGCTTCCTTTGGACATTCTGAAATTCGAAGGTAAGAATGGCGAGGATCCTGGTGATCACGTTACTACCTTTCACCTATGGTGCTCCTCGAATTCCCTTAATGACGATTCTATTTGGTTAATATTATTTCAATGCACCCTCATTGGGGTCGCTATGAAATGGTATATAGAGATTATTAAGGGGGCATATGGGACCTTTATTCAGATGGTGCTGGTCTTCCTTAACCACTTCCAATTGACAGTTCGTTACGATGTTGGTCTAGAACTTATGTCGACTTTACGCCATGACACAACCACTCATATCTCGGATCATATCCAGGAGTGGCGTAGATGGAAGAGGTTGATTAAGACCTCCATATCCCTGACCTATATTTTAGAATGGTTTCTTAAGTCTTTTCAGCCTTGTATATCGAAGAATGTTGCTACATCCAGGGTTACCACTGAGGAAGAAGCTATTTACAAATCCCAACAGTTAGATCTTATAGATGCTCATTCTGGGATGTTATACCACATTCTTCTGGATGCACCACGGTCAACTTATGACCCTAGAAAAAAACCTGGAACTCATGCGGATGGCATTGTAGGATCCGCCAATGTAAAATCCACAGACTCAGTGACAAGCCATTTGAAAGAGTTGTCTCTAAACCAGTATGTAGGAGGGCCATCTTCGTCTACATCTTCCAATCCCACTCAGTCGATGAATATACATTCTATGCAATCATCTGCAGACCCAAATTTTAACCAACAACCATGCAGGAATAATAAGAAAGGATGTAATAATCGTAAGGGTGGGAAAAATAATAATAAACCCAAGGATAATGGTAATAATGGGAAGACGAATAATAATGCTGGAGAGGGAAAGAGAGAAAGACGTAAGGTGAGATTTCCCTGTAATATTTGTATAGACAACCACCTTACTCATTTATGCCCCAAACTTGCGTAATCTACAAGACTATTATCTCTACCACCTACCGTGCTGACGAATCCTTTTCCACATAACCAACACATGGCCTCGAGTTCCTCAAACGTCGAAAATGCAGTTGGTGGGAGTCAAAACCCATCATTGCAAGATGACGATTGTTTGTGTATCAATATGGTTGATGTGAAAGTTAATGTAGCCACTCGATATCGAGATTATAGCTCTTCACAGGATATACCTGGTCTAGAATCTCCTCCTCCTCCTCTGGAGATGACTTTACAGATTGAAAAACCAGAGCCACCACCTCGTATTTTGAAAGGAGTACTCAAGCACTCTACCCACAATCCAAATGCTAGAGCCACCTAGAACTACTCTATTGTTGAGGACCCGGGTCAAACCCCTTGTGCGATGTCAGCTTTGGAGGTACTCTAGATGTGTCCTTCACATAGGAATGCCTTACTATCTGAGTTAGGATCTCTAGAACCTAGTGGCTCGAAAGTTATCAAGTTTGACATCACATATGTGAAGCCTCGCTTGCCTTACCATGTGGAATTCCAAATCCACGTGGGGTACTCAAAGTATACCATCAAACGTGCAGTTGTTGATGAAGGTGTTTCTACATGTGTGATGTACCTGATCTGTTGGAAATCTCTCAGTTATCTGACTCTTTCTAAATCATTGAACATGTTGATTTCTTTTGACGGTCATTCCTTCTGCCCTCACAGTATTCTTCCTGCCTTTCCAGTCAATTTAGGTGGGAAGATGGTAGAGGTGGAGGTCAAGGTAGTTGATGCACCTCTTGATTATAGCTTGTTACTATGATGCAATTGGACCTATGCTATGGTCTTCGTCATATCATTCATATTTTGTACTCTTTTTTTTCCTCAAGAAGGGAAGATCATGATGATAGACCAATTATCCTTTGCGTATGCTAGTTCCAATGCATCTGTTGGAATGTCGATCCCTGTGATCGACAATTCTCAGCCAACCACTCAGAATGTCAGTGTTTGAATGTATTCTTCCCTTATGGGTACTTTTGACTTCATGGCACTGATTCACCACATTTAGGCCATGTACAGTAGGCCCGTTTTGACAGAGTGGTCCATTCCTTTCTGAACTTCCTATTTTAGTGATCCGTGGACCCTACCTTCCTTGACTTCATCTTGTGAAGGTCAGTCGCATGCTAGAATGGCCATGCCACTATCAATAGCATAGATTGTGTATCAAGATGTTCTTGACTCTTCTGCTGATATCGATCCTGTTACCTCACCGATGGACAAGGGGGATCCTGTTCTTAGGCCCATGTGGGCCACTTCATTGTCTTATTCACATGAATACCTCGATGGGAATTTACCTTCGGATGAATTTATCATCGAATACATGAATGGTTCTGACAAACCTTGGGATGATATGCATCATCTCTCTTATTTTCTCCTAGATATTGAAAGAATAGAATAAGATGACTTTTGATCTACTTTGAGTAAGATAGTTGGTCACGCCGTAGTTCCACTTGATATGCACAACATTTATGCTAAAGGAAATATGGCGAGTATTTCTCCTACCGTCAGGATGAATATCTCTCGTACCCCCGATAAGATTGAAAATGTACATATAAGTGTGAATTGTTCGCTAGAAGAAATCTTGATCTATATCGAACTCTTCAAGGAATTTTGAGATGTATTTGCTTGGTAATATGAAGAAATTCCAGGAATTGACCCTTGTATTTTCGAGAATGATATTAGAACTTATCCGGATGCTAAACATGTTCGACAACATCTTAGAGATGTGAATCCCCAGAAGGACCCTACTATTAAGGCAGAGGTGGAGAAGCTACTTAATGTTAGTTTCATCTACCCGATTCTCCTGAATGAATGGGTATCTAATCCCATTCCTATGAATAATAAGCAAGGAAATATCTGTGTATGTATGGACTTTCGCGACCTTAACAAAGCCTATCCTAAAAACAACTTCCCGACACCTTTCATCGATCAGATTTTCGACGAGTGTGCGGGAAGTGAAGTGTTTTCTTTTATGGACGTATTTTTAGGGTATAACCAAATTCAAATTAAACCTAAGGATCAACACAAGAAGGCATTTATTTGTCCTTGGGGTACTTTGGCATGATGGAAAATGCCTTTCGGCCTTAAAAACATTGGAGCAACCTTCCAACCTGCCATGAACTTCACATTTCATGATCTGAAGCATATAGTTGAAGCTTACCTAGACGATATTGCTTCTCACTCTCATAAGAGAGCGGATCACACTACGCCCCTTCCGCTTGTTTTTGAAATATTTCATTACTATAGAGTTTGGTTAAACCCTCATAAGTGCATATTTTGCATTAGGTCCGGTCGCCTTTTGGGATTTCTAGTTTCTGAGACTGGGATCATGGTATATCCATTAAAGGTTAAGGCAATACTTCAATTGCCTCCCCTACACACTATTAAACAACTTCAAGGTTTATAGGGGAAAGCTAACTTTCTACGTCGATTTATAGTAAATTATGCCAATATCACTAAGGGTTTCATGCATCTTTTGAAGAAGGACACCCATTTTATCTGGGATGAGTGAGATGAGGATTCCTTCGATGCTTTGAAGAAAGCCTTGGTATCGACACCTTTGCTGAAGTATATTGACTACAGTAGGGATTACTTGCTTTATATCGCCGCGTCTAAGGAGACGATTGGTATGGTTTTGGTTTAGGAGGATTATGAAGTCCACGAGCACGTCATCTACTATCTTAGTCGAAACTTAGTTGGTCCTGAGCTTAATTGTTATCATGTTGAAAAGATAGCTTTGATTGTTGTTCACGTAGTCCAACATTTACGTCATTATATATTACTTTGCAATACTATTGTGGTTGTCGATCTCAATCCATTTCAATATGTCCTTACTGTTGGCCCTTGACCAAGTTTTGAGGATCCTTGGTCATGTTTGACCTATTTTTGG
>ML826077.1:20746-37794 GCA_009831015.1 Picea engelmannii | reverse complement strand
ATTGTTCTCTATCTTCAAACTTTGAAGTTATCTCAACATCTCTCGCGAGATGACCAACGACGTGTACGGTACCAAGCTAAGAATTATACTATCATCGGTGACACTTTGTATCACTGAGGAATAGAAAATATCTTATTTCATTGTTTAACTTATGGAGAATCCAAGTTAGTCCTAAATGATTTCCACAGTGGGGCTTGCGACAACCTAAAAAAATTTGCGAGCCGATTATTTTTGGCCTTCTATCTTTAAAGATTGTATTGAAGTAGTTAAGAAGTGTCACCCTTGCTAGGTGTTCCCTCGTAAAATGTTCTCGCATCCATCCCCTCTTCACCCAGTCATTACCGTTGGTCCCTTCACCAAGTGGGGGGTGGAATTTGTGGATTGCAACCTAACTTTGGCTGGGGGGAATCAACACATTATCGTGGTCGTCGACTACTTTACTAAGTGGGTCGAGGCCATGCCGACAATTAAATCCAACAAAAATACTTCTGCCTTCTTCATATTCAATCAAATTATCTCCCGATTCGGTATCCCGAGAGAGATTGTCACTGATCATGGAAGTCACTTTCAGAACGAAATGATGGAAGAACTAGAATCTAATATGGGGTTTAGACATGGTCATTATTATCCTTATTACCCCTGGGAAAATGGAAAAGTAGAGCCCGTCAACAAGTCTCTCAAGACCATTTTGCAAAAAAATGTCAACCAAAGTAAGTCAGAGTAGCACATTATGCTATATCCTACACTCTAGGCATACTGAACCTTGGTCAAGACTGCCACCGGATTTTCCCCTTTCCAGTTAGTACACGATGTGGATTCTATTTTACCTATTGAATGTGAAATCCATTCTCTTAAGTTGGTAGTCACGCTCCTACCTGACACTTTTGATCTCGAGCGATGCCTTATACACCTAGAGAGTCTTGACGAGTAGCGTCGAGTGCCTCTACAACTATCGAGGAAAACAAAATACATGTCAAGGTCCAGTACGATAATTCTATCTGTCCTTGGTTCTATGTCGAGGGTGAATTGGTCCTCTTATGTGATCAATCCAAAGAGCCACTAGGGGTAGGCAAGTTTAAACCCATGTGGCATGATCCTTATATCATGCGACGTGTCTTAGAAAAAGGAGCCTATGAGTTAGAATATTATGAAGGGAATATGTTGGTCGAGCCCAGGAATGGGCTCTAATTGAAAATATATTATGCTTGAGACCCAAGCTTGGGCATAACTCTTTGTATACTAATGTAATTTAGTGTATATATAGTTTCCCTTTTTTTTCATATTTAGCTTGCTTATCGAGTTTTCCCTTGGTTGGAAAATGTCAATGGAGTCTTTGGTCTACATAGGATTCACAGACGGAACTGGTCGTCATACACGTAACTTGGCCTCCACCGCTTGGGTGGTTTACACACTCGAGGGTCTACCGGTGTCTTCAGGTGGAATATTCCTAGGGCCATCCACAAATAATGTGGCCGAATATAGAGTCGTTATATAAATTTTTCATGATCATATATCACATGGTATTTGCTCTTTAGACGTTCGCCTGGATTCCCAGTTAGTAATATGTCAGTTGAAAGGCAGTTACCACGTGCATGATCCTACTTTAATACTATGATTCCTATGAGTACGTCTTTTAGAATGACAGTTTGATTTTATTACTTATTATCACATTCCTAGGAGTTATAATCATGTATCCTATGCTTATGCTAATTTCATTTTAGATTGGCATTTGTCACATAACTAAAGCAAAGAAAACCATTTAATCAATGTACACATTATAACTATAATTAAAGCCAAAGATCCTTGTTTAATATATATTTCAAAAAACAATATGGTGTTTATAGTACAAAATTGGGGCTAACACCCTCAATACATATATACAGCTGATAATACAATATCCACTATGTCCATGCCTGTAGTTGTGGATGTTTGTCATGGTAACAAACTACGACGTTTGAAAGACATCAAAAGCGTCACACCCAAGATCTGGGCACACCAACCACTTGTCTTTTCATGGCTTCCGGTATATCCTCTACATGAACCATCTGAATCCTATGATTCAAACGAGACATGTTGCCATGCACATTTTAAAGGACTCTCTCAGCCTCTCCTCTTGCCACCTCGTCTCCCCAGTTCCTCCGACGATGTCAAGGAATCCCTTCTAGCCATCGTGAACCCACGTCTGCACTACACAGGTGTCTATTTAGTACTTAAGCATCATCCAAAAATATTTTTGTTTCACTATACAAAAATACAAAAAAAGAAATATTTAGAAACATTTGACTTACGTATGTCCTCGTAGGCGGTCCTTGGTGGGAGTGGCATGTCAGGGTCCCTTCTGAAGTCAATCCCTGCATAGGGATAGTCATCCAGAGAAATGACCTATCACTGCCACTAGTAGAAGAAATTCTCATTGTAGGGTGTGGGCACCCTACCTCCCCATTTCCATCTCATTACCTCAATCCACCATGCCATGGCTAGATTGCAAGGTCCTCTTGGAAGAATATCGACTCTAGGTCCCAAAATTGGAACCCACTCGAAGAAAAAACTACATAAGATAGAGGCAAAACCAAAGTTCCTCTTGCTAACCTGTTTGCACTCTGTCAACTGGATGTTCATATTAGCCAGTAGTGAGGTACACCAATCATATACTATGGGTCTCAAGCACTCTACATCATATCACATGAGCAACCTCGATGCCTGGTGCAATGACTCTGATCCTGTGATCTTGATCAACATGAGGACAATAATATTAAGGATGATATTTTTTATCGCTCGGATGGGGAGTTGACTCCCGACCTTCGGAGTCCTTGCTACATAGTGGGCATCTATGTACTCCTCTATTTTCATTCCGCTCCCTGATCCCCGTGATTTGAGATTTACGACCTCACCGTGACGTGATATTACAGTCAAAAAGTAGATATTCTCTACTTCAATCCTCAATGGTTTCCCATCACAGTTGAATCTTTCACTATCAGGGTCCCAGTAACCCACAAGCATCTCAAACAACCTTACCCGGACCTTCATCCCTTTGAGTGCCAAAAATTTATATAAGCCGCATCTTTTCAAGGCCATTTGGGCCCCTAGATCTCTGTCCACAACAAAATCTACCTCCTCGTGCTCCCTTTCCCTCCATTCTAGCACCATTCTGCCAGATAAAAGTCCAAATTTGAGTTAGAAACCATAGAAGTTATTGATTACGGACTTGCACACGAGCTGCTTAATTTACAGTCGCATATAGGGCTGGGTATACATGCCTTTTATTTTTCACAGTCGCATATAACCCAACATATATGCGACCCGATAAGTGGCAACCCGCGTACACAGAGTTACCCAATTTGCGCCCTAAATTACTCAAAATTTGAAACCTAATTTAAAAATTTAATCACTAGAGAGGAAGAGGAGGGGAAGAGGAATTACCTAGTCCAGACGGTTTCTGATTTTGTCATCTGATGCTCCCACAATCACTAGTTGAATCTCGGAGGTAATTTGGTCCAATTTTCACTATTTTCGTAAAATGTCAAAACGACATAGTAATTTTTGGTTTTGTTACTATTTATAATAGTTTTTACCCACTTTCTATAGTTTTGAGTCATTTTTTCGCCTAATGGGATAATAAAGAGGTGGATTGAGTTGGATTTTGTAGTTTTCACCAGGGATTCTTATGGATTTCAACATTATGTTGGTCATTCGTCACCACGGGCAGGTATTTTCACTACCCAACATATAGGATAGGTATCCATTCCATCACACATTTTTTCATTGTCCTATAACTATCACTTTTTATGCCTTAGGTATGAACCCATTTGTTGCGACACAAAACCTTCCATCTGCTATAAGTAGTGTCGTTATCAAGTGGTAGAGACTTACCAAACATGGGTGCCCTAGTTAGATCCCTTGCTTCATTTGGTGCCCATGCAGATATTTTTCCATAGGACCGTGAGTCCCTTATATCTAGTACATGACTTTATGTTGAGCCTCATTTCTAAGTCATTAACATGCTTCCTTATACCTAGAGGACTCCCAACCAAGTTTAATTTAATCTCTTTTCCAACTCGTCTTCAAAAAGAGAAAATATTTCTGAGTGAACTTGTCTCTTTCACACTCGTAAATTGGATTTGAAAGGATGTCTATTTGGCACAAGTTTATCCCTTTTTCACACCAACTATACTAAATGTCATAAAAATGAAATTTTTTGGTGGTAAGTTGTGATTGCATCTGATTCCCTTGCTTGCAGTATTGAGCCTTTAGCCGGTTCTCTCTTTGCATTATAAACTATTTTCCTCAGCATTTTTTGCATCCTCAACCAAGCAGAGCCTCATTTATATCCTTCACAATTTGACACTCTATACCTAGGAGGGAACATTCCCCCGAGTGTCCATCTCCCACACGCATCTCCTTGCATTGAGCATAGGTAATTTCCACTGTTGGAACTAGTTGTGCTTACTTGTGAAACTCGTTTCCTCGTCTGTATCATAACATTCATTTGTCTATGAAAAAACAAAAAAAGATGGGTGGGAAGGGAGTAATATTTTATATTGGTCACAATTGTGTCGCCTTTGAAGAGAGCACAAAGTTATTGAGTCCATTCATCATCATAATTTTGGGATTAGCATGGCCTTAGCAAGATGAACTCATTATAGAGTCTTATCTACCGACTGGTTACTCTTCCAGTCCCTATAGAGAATTTAATTGATGCCTCCTGCATCTCATGGTTTCATCATTGAGTCTATGCTTCCAGAGTCTTCAATATGTCTTATTCTCTTGTTCAAAGGAATTCTATCAACCTGTGTCAGCCATTTCTCAGAACTCTTGACTTTGCATGTCAGCCATACCCTCAATTTTTCTCAGAGTCACATTATACTGTAGTCCTATCATGCACCATAGTCCTACTTTCATCATTGGTAGGTAACCTTGAACCCAACAGTGAACATTTCATCATTGGTCGTTGACTGGGTGGTTTCCCTTGTGTTCAATGACAAGACATCTATTCAAGCCTTATTGTTAGTTTCCTCGCCTTTGTCAGTAGGTTTCCTCATTGGCTACTACTCAGAGGGTCTTTTTCGTGTACCTCTTGCACTTGGCACATGCAAAATACACACAGGGTCGTTGGTTCATGAACATGTTCTTTGTCTAATTTCCTCCAAATCATGAAGCTCCTAGTTTATACCTCATGCTGAATGATGAGATATGCCTTAATGCTCTCCTTTCAGCTGGTCTCCTTCCATCAACTTCAACTCATCTATTCTGGAAACGGGACCTAGAGTTTTACGAGTACCTTGAGACTTGTAGTCATTAGTGGAAATTTCTCTCACCATTGACAGTTGGGAATACATCAATGTCTCCTGATCGATGGATTCTTCAGGTGTTCGACACCGACTCCTTTATTCATAGTTGTAAGAATGTACTCAGTGCCTTGATACCTACTTTCATTATCAGTAAGTTGTCTCGCATTTGTTAAAGGTATACCTCAATGACCAGTAATCAAATGATGTATCATTGTGTTGGACCTCATCTCCTTTATTCACATTGTAATATCCCTCGACCGAACCCAATTGTAAATGTAATGTAAATATACTTAACTGGTGAGTTGTTTTGACCTCATTTGATAATGCACATCATGTAGCATAGTGCATGCATGTGTTGCGCAGTAAAATGAGGTAATATGCACATCGCAAGATACTGCGCGTAGTAACTAAAGTTCATGCAACCTTGAGGACAAAAAATACCGTGCACAATAATGAAAGTGCATGCAACCTTGAGGACAGTGGATACCGCACGCAATAACTAAAGTGTGTGCAATACTAAGGTCAAAAAACCTTTATGTATATGATATGCATTATAGGCTGGTGAGCCAGTATTATAAGCTGCAATGCTTATGTTTTGGTATTAGGTCGGAATGCCTAGATGTTAAGGGCCAATGTGCCTACTTTGTACATGACTCATGATTAATATAAATACATCACTGTGCGCAGACCAACCACAATAAAAGAGATGGGGGACTGAACTTCACCAGTTAGGGAAAGGGAAGGCCAAAAGTTGAGGGAATATTATATTAATATTTCCTAAAACATAAAGTATGGATAATTATTTTATCCTAAGTTCTAAAGTTGGGGACAAGTGGACAAAAGTAACTTATGATATGACAAGTGTCAAGTTGGGGACATGAATTCATATCGTAGGAGATTTTCTCATGGATGCCTTATGAACGGGGGGGACAACCATCAGGGAAAAACATCACTTTTTTCACGAAGAGTTCACAGTGATTCCAAGAACACACTCAGTTATCTAGTCAATGATTCCATGACCATTTCACTCATACATTTCGTTATCCTTGAGACAACCATTTCACCTTTCCAAATCCTGTTTCCACACCCTTTTTGGTTGGTGTACCTGGTTAGCCTAGAGCGGGATTGAAGAAGCGAGTTGTTAGGCCTGTGAGTAGTTCTCTGAGCGAGAGAATTGTCGGGGATTGACTTCCTGGGGTGATAAAATACAACAAAAATGCTTTGAGACTTCCGGTCTGGCCTGTTGTTGAAGCCCTGGAAGGGAAGTGGGGCAGTCGAGAGACTATTGAGAAGAGAAGGGGCACACTTCCTTGGGTGGGATAGGAATGTCGGTAATGAGATGTTGTAGGCTGTTAGTTGAGTGAGAACCTGAGACAGAGACTTTCCTGTTGTCCATGAGCCTTAGCCTGGATAGGAATCCATTTACCCTGGGTGGAGTTCAGTCCCAGCTCGAGGGTGACTCACTGTTGAGAGTGATGAACAGTGTAGTCTATGGTTGGGAGGTTCATGGACAGTCTGTAAGTAGTTGGTGACAATATTTCTAAGATAAGTACCAGTTGTATGATATATTGATATGTTGTTTGTTATTTACATGCCTATGTTGTGATTTTATCATATATTTGATTTTGATTGCTTGTTTGCTTATGGGTAATTTCCTGTAAATGATGCATATCGGTAGTTACTGTTATTTCAATATAGAAGTCATATGTTACATAAATTAATTGTTTGTTTATGTTTAGATGTAAAGATTCTGCGAGCGTACTGTATGTATATGTTTTAGTTGCATGCAGTCTAAAGAGTAAATTTAGGTAGCATTGCTTAGTTGACTACTGGGTATGCTACTATATGTTCCACAGTATGGGGATGAAAGTGTTCCCTATAGTAGAAAGGCTCGGCCTGACTGCTAGGAATGCTACCAACTAGGGTTAGAGCATGAGTGGTTGCTCTGGAATGGCGTACCCCGGCCTCACGTTGGCCGGGGGGATTGTTACAGTATGGTATCAGAGCCATCAGTTCAACACTGAGTGTGGACGGGCTAGAGAGGTGCAATTGAAGTGAATATTCATAGAAAGGTAGCTTCAAAGTGACCAAATTTGGAGTCACGAAGTGTCCTTGGAAAAGGTTGGCGTACTGGTGCGGGTGGTAAATTTGGCACCGCGCGGGAAAATGTTGGCGTGCCAGTGTGCGCGGTAAATTGTGGCATCGCATGAAAGATTATTATGTGTAGATGCATGCGATGAAATTAGCCTTGCACAGTAAGCACACACATATTAAGGTGCACATGGGGTGCACAAGTATTGATTAAGATAGAGGAGTTTTGTTAGTACACGCATAAATATGAGTATAAGTTGTTTCGTGACGATGTATTCAATAGTGTGTGTTAGCATCGGAAGTCACTCCTGGATTGCTTGCAGGAGCAGAGCCTGACACCTATCAGTTTAATGTCATGGTTTGTTTATAAAAGGATGATCAAATGGAGATAAAGACTCGAGGAGATATCACTCTAACTCAGGGACTAGGTCTGGTACGTAAGTAACAAAGGAGGTCTTGACCTAACTTCAGCCAGTGGGTTGATTAAAATATGAACAGGTGGAAGACTTAGTAAGAAAGGTGAACAAACTACTTTGGGCAACAGGCTTTCGGTAGTTTGCAGAAGAAAGACTCTGAATGCAAGATCCGCTTGGCTCAGGGTCTCAAGAAACTGAAAGGGGACTTGACTGGATCCTCCAATTCCAAGCCACCCAGCGCTGGGAAAATTACAAGAACTGATTGGAGACAGCGCAACTATTACAGTGATCCATTACAACATCATCCTATAACAGCTATAGCTTGACTGGATCCTCTAATTCCGAGTTGCTCTAACACAATGCAAACAAAGGCATGAAAGAAATTGGCATTCATAAGGCAAGAAGTCTCAAAAGTCCATACATAATAGATTAACAGTGCTTCGTTAAAACTTTACAACCGGGAGCTCTGCTCAACCATCGATAGATACAAAAATGGAGAAAACGCCTTCATATACTCAAAAGAACAACAACAACAGAATCGAGACGTTTCATTACAAGCTTTGCATCTGCATGGCTTCTGACAGTCGACGCCTGCAGTCTCTGAATGATCGTGCAACTTGTTGCAGACGTAATCGAACTCCTGACAGTTCCATAGGTGAATCGACATGCCTTTAATTCATTGTTGGGCTTTCCCATTATGGCGGAGGCGATGTCTAACCACCACCAACTACTTCAATAACTACTTCATTGGGATTGAGGATGGCCCGGCCAACTCGACACTTCCGCGACGTGGAAGACCCTTCGCGTTGCCACCTGGATTAGCTAAATGGCCTGATGGATAGGCGGGGAGGCCATCGCGAGGGATGGGGCATATAACAGGAGTGGTGGCACCAAAACCATGAGGGCGTGATAAGAAGTGATGAGGCGTGAGAGGGACGACAGAGGAAGATACATGGTGGAAGACAACAGGCGAAGGGGGCAGGAGATGAGATATAATGGGCTTGCTTTTAGTGGGAGGCTGACATGGAAAGGAGCAAAACACGTGGCAGGTGGTGAGTGGATGATGAGATGAACTAAAAGAGTGGAGGCGGGGAGACACATGGTAACCGGGGAGAAGGGCCCATGTTAATTTAAAGCAGAGCAGCTGAGAAAGATGGGATCGCCTGAGTGTCGTTGATTCGGGCGCTTTGATATTGACCATTGGGAATATGCACGCTTGATTCTGGACCCCCTCCCCCCCCCAGCTTAAAGGTAGAAAGGCGGGGGGGGTCCAGAATCGCCTTGAGCGTCATTGATCTGGCCGCTTTGATCTCGATCGTTGAAGAGGTGCACCCCCGATTCCGGACCCCCCCCTTCCGCTTAAAGGTAGAAAGGCGGGGGGGCTCCGAAATTCGATGCGCGCCGTTGATCCGGGCGCACGAAATCCTACCGTCCAGAGTTGATTTCCAATTAAACACGGATGCATTTGCATCCCAAACTTAGGACAAGTGGGTTTTTTACCCATTCATGCACATTTTACCCCCCTTACCAGAAATATCGCTAACATTTGGCTCCATGGGGGATAGAGTCATCCCTATAATGCTCTAAGAACACTTTTGCGGATACAGTGCCTTGTTGTTGGGCTAAGGAATCATTTATTAAGCTGAAAACAAAAAAAAATATTTACAAAAAACAAAAGAGCCGACTGCGACTTACAAAAAACATTTTTTCAAGAAATGCCCATTCACTGGGCCACTAAAAAATTCTCTGCCTTCCAGATCCTGCAACCTGTAAGTGTTGTTTGTACATACTTCAAGGATCTTGAAAGGCCTAAACCAGAGGGCATCAAACTTACTATGCTTGCCCCTGTCCTGCCTGGGTGCGTCCCATTTGAGCACCAGGTCACCCTGCTCGAATTCTTTCTTTTTTCTCTTCTTATCAAAAGCCTGCTTGATCTTCTGCTGATGATTATAGGCCCTGTCCATGACCTGTTCTCTGATCTGCTACACTTCCACCATCTGATGAATCCTTCTGACTATATGGTCGGGCTCTCCTTCAAGGTCCTGGAGGAATTTCGCCACAGATAAGGCGAGTTGGGTAGGGAAAACAAACTCTATTCCATAAACGAGTTGAAAGGGTGAGATGCCCAGGGACTTCTTTGTTGTCACTCGATCAACCCATAGCACAAATTTGAGCTTTGAATCCCAGGCCCTTTTATTGTCTTCCAATAATTTCTTAATGAGCTTGATCAGGTTTTTATTGGAAGACTCTGCCAGTCCATTTCCCTGAGGATAATAGGGGGTAGAGTGAATAAGTGAAATCTCAAACTATTCACAGAACTTGACCAGAGGCTCAGACCTGAAGGGGGCGACATTGTCAGTGACGATCCTGCTAGGGCAGCCAAATCTGGCTATGATGTCTTCCAGGAAGCTGATAATTACATTGTGAGAAGTGCTCCTGGTGGGGACAGCTTCTATCCATTTGGTGAAATAATCTGTTGCAGTTAGGATCCATCTGTGCTGGCCACTTGAGGGAGGATGAATTTCTCCAATGAAGTCTAATCCCCACTGCTGAAAGGGTGTTGAAACCACTACAGGCTTTAATGGCAGATATTTGAGCTGCTGCTTTCCTGAGAACTTCTGGCATTTGATGCAAGCTCTGATTTCTCTGCAGACATCAGGGAACAAGGTGGGCCAGTAATACCCAGCTCAGAGGATCTTATGGGCTGTGGCCTTCCAGAAATGATGACCTCCACAAAGGCCACTGTGGAAATCAAATGTGACTTGCTGGGATTCTTGTGGGTCCAGGCACCTTAAAAACACCCCTAAAGGGTCTTTCCAGTACAAGGTTTGGTCAATGAGGCAATATCTGACTTCTTTGAGCTTTAGAGCTCTTGCCTTGCTTTTTTCCATGCCATCAGGGGGCCTCAATTCTTGTAGAAAGTACAAAATATCCTTGTACCAGGGACATGCTGCTAGTGATAAGGTGGTCTGATAATTCTTGTCAGATGACTCAGCTTTCTCATTGATGAAGTTAATCCCCAAAGCTTTGCAATTGGATTCAGCTAGCAACTTGGCCAAGCCTTGCCCCTTTATCAACTTGGTGGGCTTAATCTCCAGATCAAATTCTAGGATCTTGTTGATCCATCTACCTCTTCTCCTGTCTATGTCTGGCTGTATAAGAATGTCCTTCACAGAGGCTGAGGGAACGTATGCAGTGATTTTTGAGTGCAAGACATACACTCTGAAAGCTTTGAGAGCTTTCACCAAGGCATAGGCTTGCTTCTCCATGATCTTGTATCGGATTTTTGCGTCTCTTAGTGCCTTTCTGTAGAATTCAATAGGTTTCTCTCTCCCTTGATTGTTTTTCTGCAACAAGACTGCTGCTACTGTATCATAAGAAGAAAAAGAAAAAATGAGGAAATCTTTAGAATAATCAGGACTGATTAGCATAGGTGCCTCAGTCAATGCCCTTTTTATTTGGACAAAGGATTCCCTGGGTTCAGCAGTCCATTTCACTTCATTTCCTTTCCTGAGCATGGCTGTAATGTGTTTCACCAACTCAGCAAAATTTGAGACAAATCTCCTCAGAAAATTTATCCTCCCCAAAAAGCCCTGAACTTCCTTCTTAGATCTGGGAAGTGATAGGGTCTGAAGTGATTCTACCCTGCTAGGGTCAATCCTTACTCCCTCTACTGACACTATATGGCCTAATAGCTTCCCTTCATTCATAGCAAACAAGGATTTATTGGGGTTTAAAGATAGGCCAAACCTTCGACACTTCAGGAAAACCCTCTTCAAGTGGCAGCAGTGCTCCTTGTCTATCCTGGAGAAGACCGTGATGTCATCTAGATAGATTACCACGAACTGGTCTTTCTCCCCGATGAAGGCTATGTCCATGGCCCAATGAAATGTTGCTCCTGCATTCATCATCCCAAAATGTGTTTTGGCATACATGAATGTGACCCAAGGAGTGGTGAAGGCCTTCTTTTCCCTGTCCTCAGGCATGACTGATATCTGATTGTAACCAGAGAAGCCATCAATCATGGATATTCTAGATGCACCAGTGACCTTCTGCAATATGTGCTCCATGTTGGGCAGGGGATAATTGTCTTTCCTTGAGCTCCTGTTCAGGTTCCTGAAATCAACACAAAGCCCGATTTCCCCACTCTTCTTTCTTACCAAAACCAAATTGGCCACCCAATCAGAATATCTCAAGGGGACAATGATTCGGGCATCCAGCAGCTTCTTCACCTCTTTCTCCATGACAAGTAGCAACATGGGATTTATCTATCTCAGCTTCTGCTTGAATGGCTTAGCCTCTTCTTTCAGTGGGATGTTGTACACAATGATTGATGTGTCATACGTCTTGAGGTCTTCATAGGTCCATGCAAACACATCAGCAAACTCTCTCATCAACTTGGTATATTCAACCCTTTTCTCCTTGGTCAAACTCCTTGACAACTTGACAAACTTAGGCTCCTCTGGTGTGCCAATGTTGCACTCAACTATGTCAACATCATCACCTGAAACTCTCCCCTTTATTTCCACATCATTCCCATCAAACAATCTCTCTAATGGGACCAGTCCCCTTGGTATGTGATTGCTAGGCAACTGAATAATGTCATGCTTTGATATTTTACTCAGCAAATCACCCCCATCAAACCTTTCCTCAGAGACGGAGTCTTGGTCGATATGCATTTTTGAGAATTCTTCAATAGTCTCCAAGAACTTTTTGATCTCGAGATCATCCTCAAACACCTTCCAATGTTTGATGTTGTCAGGTATGGAGGGCCTCTATTTTACTTCTACATCATACCTCAGTTTGGGCAGCAAGGGTACATTGAAAATGCTTGCTGATGTAGCCAAGGAATATGCCACTGTGTTTTCTTCTCTTGGGATGAAAGAAATGTTAAATGTTGAGAAGAAACTATCAATTAGATCCCATACCTCATTTCTGTAATTCCGGAGTCAAGGATGCTTGGCCTGATAAGCGCTTCTGATCTGCTGGACTACCAACTCGGCATCTCCAAACACTGCTACCTCTTGAATTCCCATTTCCCTTGCGGCTCTTAATCCTAGGATAAGAGATTCATACTCTTCCACATTGTTGGTAGTTTCTAATTCCATCTTATATGACAGGGATATGGCCTCCTGCGCAGGTGACACAAAAACCACCCCAGCTCCAGCGCCTTCTCAGGAACAGGCTCCATCAAAAAACATTTTCCATATTGGGGTAATGGAGGGAGGAAATTTAGGGGAAGCAGTGGGCTGCTTTCTGAGTTTGAGAGGAGGCTCGGGGGCGTGGGTGAGCTGCAGTAAACTGGAGCCTAAATCAGTGTCCAGGGAAAAGATGGGATGATTGGTAGGGTTGGCTTCATCACTGATTATGTAGGCCAGTTCAGCTTCCCTGTATAGTCTTCTATGCTCTCCTCCGAACACTGGGATAGTAGCATACATGAGGTCCATCTGCAAAGTTCCCCCTAGTCTTTTTATCCAAGATCTTGACAACAACATACCGAACTTGGGGGGAACATCGGCCACTACAACATCCATGACTAGAATTTTCATGGGCAGTTGAAACAAGGTCACAACCAGGTCTTTAATAACTCCAAGACACTAGACTCTCCTGGAGTCAAAGGAATAGAGGTCATGATAGGCTCGGGTGACTTCTAGTCCTAACTCTTCCATGACAGTTTTTGGCATGAGGTTGTGAGAGGCCCCCGAATCCATAAGGCGATTATGCAGCACTTTATCATGTATGTTCAGGGAAGTGTAGAAGGGAGGGGATGAATCATCTCTATCTTCTACCATGGGACCTAGGACAACTGTTGGCTTTTCATCTTGGAGGTTTATGGAGTCTGCAGGAAGGCATGAGGCTTCATACTGTAGAAGCTCAGAGACACATTTTTTAAATTCTCCATGTTTAATTAGCTCGGTGAGGGGCACAGGGATTCTGATCTTTTGAATTTCATGCTCGAAATTAAAAGAGGATGTAGTCTTTGGAATTTCTATTATTTTAGGAACATGATTATGAATAATAGGAGAGGGGGGTTGGGCCTTCTTACCTCTATGAGCATCTGCTACTTGATTAGCATGCCTCTCTGTCCTAGTGGATTGCTCAGGAATATCAGGTGCTGCTGTCTTTTTATCGGACCTCAGGTTGTACCTGCCTTAGCTACCGCTAGCCTTGTCTCCCTTGCTCAATTCGTTTAGCTGACTGTTCATGAGAGACTGATCGTATGATGATTGAGTCAAGTGAGGAAAAGGGGGAGTCTCTCCGAAGCAATGGATATTTGGCTCAAGCTCATTTGTTTCTCTTTCTTCCTCATCGGCCACCAAATTGTTCTGAAAAGGGGCCTGAATCCTCTGGTCTTCTCTGTCTCTTCCTCTCTCTCTATGTATAGTTGGGGGAGCAATATTATTTGGCCTTCTAAAACCCCCTTTGATTTCGGCGCCCTGCGGGCCCTTATACATCTGCTTCCTTTCCACCTTCAGTCTTTCCATCTCTTCAAAAAGAAACTTCATCATCTAGGTCAGTTCATCCACTTGAGTGTGAGGTAACGATGGGCCAGAAGTTGAGGCTTCGGACTTTCCCTTTCTTCTATCTGCGTCAACCTTGTTCCTTAGTCTGTCAGCTACTAATATGTTGGATTCCACTTCTATGGCCCCATGTTTCATTTGAGATAAGGAGGTGGCTCTTCTTTCTCTCAATAGCAGGTAGAAATCAGGGTCAAATGCACCAGCATAGGAAATTTGGGTAGAGTCTTCTGAGGGCTTTATCTCTGTAGGAATCCTATTATACATCTTATTAAATATTTTGGAGAAGTTAGAGACAGACTCTCCTTCCATTTTCTTCATATACCCAAGCTCTGTCATGTAATACATGAAGTCCTTCCTATCTCCCCACTACCTCAGGAAAACACTATCCAGTTCTTCAATTCTAGCAATAGATCCGGGGGCCAATCCCCTGAACCATTTTTTCACCTCGCCATCCAGGCTCTGGACAAAGACTCTCATCTAGACATCTTCATTTTCAATGTTTAGGTTGTCTGCATAACTGTAGAAAGCAGCCAAGTGCTCTTCTGCAGTTGTGTCCCCTTCTCCAGTGAACTTGGGCATGTACTTCAAGTAGTCTCCAGCAGGGAGGGGATTCATAGGATGGGGTAGGATTAAGGGAGCATACCTATCAGTGACTATGTCATCCATTCTATTCAGAGGGGGATTAGCACCAACCATAGGAATATTAGGTGGAGGAGAATTCAGAGGAGAAGGAGTTCGCGAAGGGGCTACTGGGGATGAGTCTCAAAGTGGAGTGGGAAACAAGAGGGGATTCAAGGAAAAGGCTAACGAGCTCAAGTCAACAAGAACTCCTCTTTGTGCAGGAGTGGGGAAATCTTCTGTAGTCCTGGGTCTACACCAAGGAATAGCTTCAGAGGAGAGGGGAGTGACAAGAATGTCTCCCTCCAATCCCAGACTAGGAGGGGAAAACTCAGCAGGAACACTCCCAAAATTCAAGAAATGAGAAAACTCTGAAGGAGGTCTATTAAGAAACTGAGGAGGAGAAAAAGGAGTTCTTACAGAAGGGGATGGCGTATTACCTATTTCAGCGATGGGAATTTCTTCTGTAGAGATCTTTCCTCTTCTGAGAACCACCTCTGGGTCAGCTTTAGGTGTAGCTAGAGGCAGCTATGGATGAGACCGCGTGTGTCTGCCTCTGAAAGACACAATTGATAGAGAAGATTCTCCCCAGTGGAGTTGTCACAATGGATTCGCCAGGTGCACAGTAGCAATCTTCAGGTTCTGATATCTGATGCACCTTCAGAATCAGCTAATCTTTGTCATTCAATCCTGGGGAAAATATTCAACTTCGTCCCCGGCAACGACGCCAGAAATGTTAGCGTCGGAAGTCACTCCTGGATTGCTTGCAGGAGTAGAGCCCGACACCCATCAGTTTAATGTCACAATTTGTTTATAAAAGGATGATCAAATGGAGATAAAGAATCGAGGAGATATCACTCTAACTCAGGGACTGGGTCTAGTACGTAAGTAACAAAGGAGGTCTCGACCTAACTTCAGCCAGTGGGTTGATTAAAAGATGAACAGGTGGAGGACTTAGTAAGAAAGGTGAACAAACTACTTTGGGAAACAGGCTTTCGGCAGTTTGCAGAAGAAAGACTCTGAATGTAAGATCCGCTTGGCTCAGGGTCTCAAGAAACTGAAAGGGGACTTGACTGGATCCTCCAATTCCAAGCCACCCAGCGTTGGGAAAATTACAAGAACTGATTGGAGACTGCGCAACTATTACAGTGATCCATTACAACATCATCCTATAACAGCTACAACTCGACTGGATCCTCCAATTCCGAGTTTCTCTAACACAGTGAAAACAAAGGCATGAAAGAAACTAGCATTCATAAGGCAAGAAGTCTTAAAAGTCCATACATAATAGATTAACAGTGCTTCGTTAAAAATTTACAACTGGGAGCTCTGCTCAACCATCGATAGATACAAAAATGGTGAAAACGCCTTCATATACTCAAAACTACAACAACAACAGAATCGAGACGTTGCATTAAAAGATTTGCATCTGCATGGCTTCTGACAGTCAATGCCTACAGTCTCTGAATGATCGTGCAACTTGTGGCAGACGTAATCGGACTCCTGACAATTCCATAGGCGAATCGACGTGCCTTTAATTCGTTGTCGGGCTTTCCCATTATGGCACAGGCGATGTCTAACCACCACCAACTACTTCAATAACTGCTTCATTGGGATTGAGGATGGCCCGGCCAACTCGACACTTCCACAACGTGGAAGACCCTTCGCACTGCCACCTGGATCAGCTAAATGGCCTGATGGATAGGCGGGGAGGCCATCACGAGGGATGGGGCATATAATGGGAGTGGTGGCACCAAAACCATAAGGGCGTGATAAGAAGTGACGAGGCATGAGAGGGACGATAGAGGAAGATAAATGGCGGAAGACAATAGGCGAAGGGGGCAGGAGATGAGATATAATGGGATTGATTTTAGCGGGAGGCTAACATGGAAAGGAGCGGAACACGTGGCAGGTGGTGAGTGGATGATGAGATGGACTAAAAGAGTGGAGGCGGGGAGACACATGGCAACCGAGGAGAAGGGCCCATGTTGATTTAAAGTAGAGAAGCTGAGAAAGATGGGATCACCTGAGCGTCGTTGATCTGGGTGCTTTGATCTTGACCGTTGGGAAGATGCGCGCCTAATTCCAGACACCCCCCCGGCTTAAAGGTAGAA
>ML826077.1:0-13849 GCA_009831015.1 Picea engelmannii | reverse complement strand
CCAACTTCTAGGTTTTACCGTGTCATGCCAGGTGATCCTCAATATACCTCCTCCTTCTTCACTTCGTCAACTTCAAATTTTGCAAGGGAAGGAAAACACTTTATGTTGTTTCATCCCAAACTATGCTCAATTAACGCTCGGATTTGCTCAACTACTCAAGAAAGGTTCTGAGTTTGTATGGGATTCCACTGCCAACAAAGCTTTCAAAGCTTTGAAACTGACTTTAACCCGTACCCCATTACTTTTCCCTCCCGATTATAGTCAAGATTACTTCCTTTATCTCGTTGCTGCAGACTCTACCATTGCCATGATTCTAGTCCAAGAGGATGATTCATACGATGAACATGTCATTTATTATTTGAGTCGAAGTCTCACGACTACCGAAGCCAAATACTTACATCTTGAAAAACTAGCCTTGGTAGTTGTTCAAGTTGTCCAACACTTTCGTCACTATATCTTACTATGCAAGACCACTGTAATTTCCGATTGCAACCCCATGCAACACATTATTACATGCCAATTGCTAGGGGGGAAATACTCCAAATGGATACTAATTCTCCAAGAGTTTGACTTAGAATTCGAACATGCTAACTCCAAGAAATCCTTGGTATTTTCCAAATTGATATGTGACCTTCCCTACACCGAGACAAAAAATGTAGCAGAGGATTATTTACCTGATGAATCCCTTTTTCTGATCAGTTATGATGACCTTTGGTATGTAGATATCATTATCTATCTCCAAAATTAGACTTTGCGGCCCGATTTGTCTAGCACTAACCATCATTGCATACATTACCAAGCCCATCAGTACATTATCCTCAGTGACACTCTTTATCGTCGTGGGGTGGACTCCATTTTTCGACGATGTCTCACCTATGATGAATCTGAGAAAGATTTGAATGACTAACACTCTGGAGCAGGTGGTGGTCACATGTCTGGGTATGCTATTTCCTAGAAGATCTTACGAGCAGGGTATTTTTTTCCTTCTTTATTTAAAGATTGTATTACCACCATCCAAAAATTCCATGCTTGCCAAACGTACAATAATAAAATAAGATCACATCCTGCTCCTTTACACCATGTAGTTTCTGTTGGACCTTTCATGAAATGGGGCATTGATTTCATGACCTATAACCTTCACTCGGTCGAGGGGCATGGATACATTATTATAGCCATGGATTATTTCACCAAATGGGCTGAGACGATGCCTACTTTCGACAATACCAAGAAACTGCATCCATTTTCATATTTAATCACATCATTACTTGATTCGGGATCCCACAAGCTATCGTTACTGATCACTGTAGCCATTTTCTGAAACTTTATGATGTCTGAAATTACCGACAAGTTGGGTTTTAGGAATGAAAACTCAACCCCCTACTATCCACATGACAATGACCAAGTTGAAGCAATAAATAAAATGCTTATCACTATGCTTCATCGGATAATAGGAATCCATAAGACCGTCTGGCACATGATGTTGTTTTCGGCATTATGGGCCTATCGGACGTTTGTGAAGTCTGCTACGGGATTTACCCCCTTTCAAATAGTCTACAACATTGATGTCATTCTCTCGATTGAATGTGAAATACCATATTTGAAGCTAGCTATCGAACTTCTCCCAAACACCTCTGTCGAGGAGGAACATCTATTGTATCTTATGCATTTAGATGAGACCCATCATGATGCCACCCTAGTTATTGAAACCCAAAAGAAACACGTAAAATCCCAATATGACAAACATGTCAAGCCGTGTGTTTTCTATGAGGAAGATTTAGTTCTTCTCTATGAACAAGATCATGATCTACTAGGAGCTGGGAGATTCAAATCTATGTGGCATGGTCCATATATCTTCAAACGAGTGTTAGAGAAGGGAGCTTATGAGTTAGTAGATTATGATGGCATTCCTTTGAGTGAACCCAGAAATGGGCTTTACTTGAATAAGTACTATGCTTAGACTGTCTCTGCTTGAGTGCTTGTACTTTTACTGTACCATACTCTTGTGTGTTTTTCATTATTTGGTTTTGACCCCCAACTTCTTACCTTGATTTTTTCTTGGTTTCCATATGTCGACGTCTTCTCTACCATATATTGGCTTCGCCGATGGTGCTAGCCATAGTACTCAGAACCTAGCTTATGATGCTTGGGTAATCTATGCACCCACCAACGAACTTATCAGTTTACAAGGTGTTTACCTCGGTCGTGCAACCAATAATATCGTAGAATATAGCGTAGTCATTGAATTATTGACCGATTCTATCTCACTTGGGATTCGTCACTTTGTTGTACGACTTGATTCGTAGCTAGTAGTACTCTAGTTAAGTAATGTCTAAATTATCCGAAGTCCTACTTTGTTACGGGTATATCTACGAATTCGCCTCTTGGAACGTTATTTTGATTATATTGAATATCAACACATTCCTAGATGTCTAAATACATTAACTGATGCTCTAGCTAATTATGTGTTAGATAGACATTTGAGACATTTTTAAATTCAATCACACATTACACATTGTATATAAAAGTAGAGTAAGCCGGTAGAAGCCTCATGTATATATATAATGAATTTTTTTTACAAAAAGTGTTTTCCATCCAAGGACCAAAATATCAAAATATAGAGCCCATGGATCCTACAAAATAGCATCACAGATGTTGCTTGAAATAGTATCATGGATGTTGCTCGCGATAACACACTACTGCCCATGCTACCCTATGAAGTAATAGACTAAGTGAGCTGGACATGCCTACAGTATGGCATTGATAATGCCTCAGGACCTCCTCGATTGACATGTCGGGGATGTTCATCGTTAATCCTTCTAAGTTCTGCTCCATCGCCTCATAGTCGTCGGCATCCCACCCTTCTACCACATGTGCCTATCCTTCCCTCTGAATCAGAGATGTATCCAGAGGTCGATGCGGCCCTACATATGCATAGTCAAAACTCTCTGATTAGTCTTTAGATCGAAAACACAAAAAAAACACAATCTTTAAAAACCAAAAAACACTATAAAGAACAAAATGTCTTTCTTACCTAGATCTCCCCACTGATATCCCTCAGGGAGAGCCAAGTCATGATCACCCCAAAAGTCTAGGATGACATAATCGTAATCATCAATCATCAATATTTGGGGCCTTAACTAGTCAAAAAATGCATGATTGTACTTGATAATAGGGCCCGCTCTGTGCCAAGCCATAAGGTCACACCACTGTTTCATTCTTGGGTCTCGTGGGGATGGTATTCCCCACTCTACCTATAGCCGCAAATGAGGGACTCTTTCTAAGAAGAAAGACACCAAAATGGATCCATACCCAAACTTCTTTAGGTCTCCTCTCTTGCGTTTAGTGAGTTGTGTCTTTATACTACAGAGCACACTGTCACACCAATTGAATACTCGAGGTTCCAAACATTCAATGGAATATTGAAAGTAACTATAGAGCACCATGTGCGGTGACACACTTCCTGCCATTCGTGAAATGGTAAAGAGGATGGTTATGAGAGTCATATCCCACACACCTCAGATAGCCACTTTACCTTTGCGCCTTTCTGCATCTGGTTCATAGTGGCGATGGATATACTCATTCATCGGCAAGACACCACCTTGACCACCTGTCAGAGTCATATGTGCCCCATGATAGGATAGCCCCATCAGAAAGTAAATATCCTCAATTTCCAAGGAGAGGACATGAACACCCACGTGGAATACTTGTTGTTCTGCATCCCACATATGGACCAAGTACTCTAATAGTCTCCGTTGGGCTCTCATGCCATGGACTTTGAAAAACTTCAATAGGCCACATCGTCGAACAGAATCAATAGTTCCTGGATCATTCAAAGACATAGATTCATCATCTTCATGCTCACGTTCTCTCCATTCCAACATTTTTGGAGTCAAACACCTGCATGGAAGTAACAGAGAACAATTATCATCCTTATCCATCCTTTCTTGAAATTATTTTTGGTTCAACTCTTTCTTTTCTTTTTTGGTTTTCGGCCACCGCAACTGAGCTTCAGTTGTAGTGTGGGATTTCCATAGGTGATCCATTAGGCACCTGCGAAAATCCTTGATTTCTGTAGGGCCCGATATTGGCCACCTGCGGCGGCCCCAACGCATGCCTACCGACCCAAAAATCACCCAAAAAGCCATTTTTTGACCACCAAAAACAAATTTTAAACCATTGAAAAGGAAGAAGATGAAGATCTTACTGTTTTCACAGAAACCGTTCGTCGATTGATTGCCTGTGCTCCTCGCAATCACCCACCAAAGTAAGGGCTGAAAAATGGGTTTTTAGACAAGTTCTTAACCAAATACAAATGAAATGGTAAAAAAGAACTCTTACTCTTATTTATTTCATTTTTTACCCTTTTTCATAATATTTTATATTATATAAATGTGTTTGGTTATGAACCCTCAAAACTAATAGTCTCGTGAGTGTCTTGTTTCTTGCAGGAAGAAGACTAGAGTCCTAATTAACGGAGTATGGATTTTTGTTCCGTAATTTTTTTTCTCTTCGTTACGCATATCGATACTTTTTATGGGTTTTTAGTAAAACCTCGAGTTCACTCTTCGTTCGTTCTCATGCTCGAAAAATTATGAAAATGCAACCGAGTACATTTTTTTTCATTCTTTCGTACTCATCTTGGTAACACGAAAAACGACACACATGGAGTATCATTTAAGCTCTTTTCGCACTCCATAAAAATGAAAAGATTGTCGAGAGACCTTGTTCTATTCACGCTTGTAAAAGTATTTGAATAGAATGTTCAATGGGCGATAGTTTATCACTTTTTTGGTCCTATCGAACTATTTTACGAAAAAGGAACTGAGAGAGTCCCCTTTAAAGTGTTTTTCAGACTCTATAAATGTGAAAAACTCTCAAGTTTTCTATCTTTGGACTCGTTAAACAAACATCGAAAGACCCAGATGGGACCAAACCACTCCTTCTTAGGATTCATTAAAATACTCTGAGGGACTCGTCTGAAGGATGAGACATTACAAGCATATGTTATCCTCCTCAAGTTTGCGTAAAAATAAAGAGGTACTCGCCAGAAATGGTGGGGGGGAATTTGGGAAAGAGATGTGTTTTTGTACATGTGTTAGTGGCAGTACTAGTCACTCTTGAACATGACACCCCCTTCATCATTTGAATATGGGTTGAGAAATCCATTTGTTTCTCATATGGCCTTCATCAAATTCATATCTTTGGTCATATTTGAGTCAATGATTCCAAGACCAGTGTCGTGTCATTCATATGCTCAAGAGAAGTCCAAACAAGCCCTCCTTCGAATCAGCCATCTGCATTGTCATTTCTTACCATGTCGGCCTTCCTTCTATCAGTTTCAAATCATTTTCATACTTTGATCTACCCTTAATCTGTTACTTATTTCATGTAATTGATGGGGGATATATCAAGGCCCTCTAATGATGAGTCTTTTTCCTATCGACTTCAACTCATCATCCAGGAACAAGACTTAGAAATCATTTAGTAACTTAGAGCCTGCATGCCTCAATGGCAGGTTTCTTCGCTCTCGACAGTGGATTCACATCATTTGTCCTTGGTCGAGAGTTTTCATCGAGTGTTCAACTTCAGCTCATTTATTCACATTCGTTGGATTGTACTAAGGTACCTTGGGATTCATTGACATCAATGGTGATTTCCCTCGCACTTGTTAACAGTTTTCATCAATGAACGATAATCAAGTGGTTTCTACCATGTTCAACTTCAACACCTGTAATCACATGGTTAGATTCATACTTACGGACGATGGGATTGAAGACCCTAGATCTTATCATTTTGGCCTAGGTTGAGAGGGAGTATTTATGATTTGAATTGACACACAGATCCACTTTGTATGCCTCGTGGTTGTGTCTGAATTTACACTTTCTAATACATAGATCCACGGTGTATTTCTGGTGGCTATGTAGAATCTTGATGACATGGATCCACAGTGTATGATTGGTGGCCATGCCTTGCATTTATGATTTCAATCACTTGTAATCTGAGCATGGGAATGCCTACCTCATAAATGGTATAATTCTATGTGGATGTTTGATTGTTTGCAAGTTCCTGATTGGTGCACTCCTTATTTCCGACACACACAAGCATTTTACAAAGTATTTTGGTTGTCACATGTTCCAGCCTCATACTTTTGGGGGCATTCTGTTACACATTATTTTGGTCACTCTGATGATGACCCCATAGGCATGTGTTCAGGCTTCCAAAACAATATTTCACATGGAGAAAATGGTTGAGTTCTTCCCCTATAATACACATTTTTAGAATGACGTTGTAGGCTGACAGTCGTACACAGTGCATAAATCAAATATTTCGGCATGCTGCTCTATGCCTCGCCTGCGGGATTTCTACATGCTTCTATATAGGCAGGGTGCGAAGAAGAAGTTTCATGAAGTTTCTAGAAGGAGAATCTTCCAGAATGTGAGGTGGCGTCTATATGGTTGTGATCTTACTATCTTTTCTAATTTGGTGGGATCATCCTCATCCTAGTAACCACTTCATATTCTCCTATATAATAATGGATTTCTCATGGAAAAGGTGAAGCAAGGTCAAGCAATATTGAGAAAAGAATAGGCTGAAGACTATGTGAAGAACCCTGATACAATTGATGCTTGAGGCCTCCATTTGTCCATCAAGATTTGTGGATTATCTTCATGCAAATTTGGAGCAAGTGTATGTGTGTGTTGGAACAAAGGACCACCGAAAGGGAACTTGCGACATCAAGGCAATATGGTTGTATATTCCACTTTTACTTAATATGATACAGCGACATGTTTCTTTCCCATAAAATCATTAGTATTTTATTGCGTGACTCCTTGATCACATGTTTAGGTTTCCATTGAATCTATAATTGTTGCTTTCACTTTGGTTGGTTTTTGTCATTGTAGATATGATCTCACAAGAGCACCGGAGCGAAGCAGGGACAACAGAGATATAAGGAAGGATATATAAAGGTATGTCATACACTCCTTCTTTGATGATAAATTCAATGGTAGCAACCTAGGGAAAGGGTCATGTCATGTCTTGTTTTTTTATAGATCCAGGTGGATCTAGGGAGATTATTTTATGTCTACATTCACCGATTTATCCAATAACACATGCAACCATGGGTCGTGACCAAGCGTTAGAACTTCAAGGTTCTCTAATCGGAACTTCAGAGTTTCAGGTTTCAGGATTTTGGTCCTGGAGGCTTAAACACTCTCTTCCCTCTCCAACTCCTGACTTCTGAATTTCTGACCTTTCTAGCCTCTGGGGCTACAACACAGCTATAACCAACCATGGTGGTGACATGTGGTGCTCTTAAGAAGGTCCATGTTACCTCAGGTGACGTCGTTCAACCCTACTGCATATTCTTTTCCTTCAGGGCCCACTGGTACGTGGTACACATCCCACATGTCCACACCATCCAAGTGATTTCAGCCTGACTCACTACTTCAGCTCTATGGTATTTCATGATTTTGGGCTTCAGGATTTTGTGCATCAACACATTCCATTTCTCCCGACAGCCGAATTCCCGAAATTACAATCTTCTCTTCTGCTTGATCCAACGGTATTGATTTCCCCATGATCTGATGACTTAGATATCGTCAGGATTTTGTGTATCAAAATTTCATGTGTCACAAGGTTGAAAGACTTTCCACCTCCGTCCTCTCGATCCCTGAAATGTCGAAATTATTCTTGGACAATTAATGGTCCAAATCTCTCATGGCTCAATGGTTGTGATCCAATCGTGAATTCGAATTTCACGAATTCTCATGAACTTTCCCTTTGACCTTTTCAAGTCATGAGTCAACAAAAGGTTGATTGCTCTCCACATTTCCCTCCTAATGGATGGTTAGGATTCTGTGGCTTTTCCACTTGCAAATATCCGACGTATGTGGATCTCTGCTATGTGTCCTTTTTGATGGACGGTCCTGATGATGTCGGGGCTTCGCGTATCGCGATTTCCACACTCCTGTGAAAATCCAAAGGCTTTTAAACCTTGTGCACCTTCCCTGGATCCAACGGTTGTTGGTCCACACGCCCATATCTGATCTCTTCTACGTGCTCTCCTAAGTGTCTGGACATGGATTTGATGGCCCAAATATTCTCCTTTGCAGTTTATTTATGACTGCAGTTTTATTCTATCGCTACTCCTCTTGATCTTCATAACATGGCCAATGTAACCCCTTAGCACTCAGAAACAATCTAAGGTTTGAAATCGGTTCCTTCGAACACCATTTCCACTCGAAACCTTGGTTCCAAAGACCACTTATCCGGCCCATCCAATATCAGCATTGAAAACATGGCTCTGATACCATATTATAATATCCCCAGCCACCAATAGACTGACAATGCTACCAAACACAACCCTTGCTTAGCCTTTTGATATTTGATACCATATTGTAACATCCCCGATCACCAACAGGTTGGGCAATGCTACTACATGGAACATTCTCATACTTATATATATAACATGCATATTAAATCTAATTAATAGATTTAACCAAACCATACAGAGTAAGCACATGATTACTGCTAATATACATCATCAAGGACATTAACAATATCTCATATGAGCAACATAATACATGATAAAATATAAGCATCACAGGCATGTAAAACATAATATTAAGCATAAACTGATACATATCTTTGAAACTGTGGTAATTCCACCAACTGCATCCAGACCCTCCAAGAACCTCCCAGCCTTAGACCGTGCTGCTCATCACTCTCAGTAGTAGGTCACCCCGAGCTGGGACTAAGCTCCATCGGGCAGAGAATCCTAGGCTAGGCAAGGTCAATGGGAAGACACACAGTTATAGAGGAAGGATTCTCTCCCAGGAGTTACTTACTCCCATTGCTCACAGACCCTCATTCCCCACATGCCTATCCCACCCCAGGAGTATACACCTTCACTGTCACCTGGATAGTCCTTTGGTTGCTAAACCTCCCTTGCCTTGGGCTTCAGAAACAAACCAAACCAGAAGTCTCTGAGCTCTATGGTAGCTATAAGACCCCTTCCAGGAGTTCTCACTTCCTCCGTGCACTCTCTCACCTGGAGAGAGTGGCTCACAGGCTTGGCAACCTGCCTCTTCAACCGCAACCACCTCCCTCACCTGAAGAGAGTGTTACACACATGTCAAACAACATCTTTCCTTCAAGTCAGTTTCCAATGCATTTGGGCAACCATGAGGCTCAACATGAACATACACTATCCAACAAGCCACATGCAGTCAAGAACTACATGGCCACAACAGTCCACGGGAAACATAGAGATGGGCTTCTCAAATCTGGTGATAGACAGATTCTACAACATATCAAGATTCAGCAATTACGGGACATTTGGTTTTCCCAACCAACAATAAAGGATAGACTCACGGCTCTGGTTTTAGGGATGCGTGACAAGCAATCCACATAGAGGACGAACACAGACTCGATGGTTTTGACAAAGGGTGTATGGGATCCTCAAGAAAACAACACAGGCTTCTGGTTTCAGTGTTGCATGAGGGTATGCATGCAGAGGTCAGATGGGATTCACAGTTTCAGAAAGTCGACAACAGAATTGAGGAGGAACCCCAAACTCAGCTGATGCTTCATCTTTTAACCGCATGTGCTCAGGTCAACACTTGTCTTCCTGGAGTCGCATGTGTTCCCTTTTGCACACGTTGGAGCTACATGCGCTGCCCCTCCTAGGACTTAGGATAAAAAACATACCTTTCACACCACTTTGGAATAATAATAAATTATTATCTCTAGGACTTAAGCCCTCAAGCTTAGCCCCTCTTCCAACCTTTCATCCCCCTCTCCCTTACCCAGAATTTGTGGAAGCTTATTCCCACATCACTCATTCATCATGGTCGGTACACACGCAAATATGTTTTTATATTAATAATGTGCATCATTACATGTACAAAAATCAGGCTCTTGGCCTTCAACACTTAGCCTCTCTGGCCTAATAAACACATAATCCCACCAGCTTATATAAACTTGGCTCACCAACCTATAAAACATAATTACAATTCATATTGCAATTGGGGCACGTCCTTGGGGTATTATAGTTACGCACTTTGTGTCCCATTCTTATGGATTTTAGGGAATCAACCATGCAATTCCAATAGGAGGGACAAAGGTGTCACTTCCAAGGTCTCACAACTAGTTCTCCTAAGATCATTAGTTCCCAGCTCATGGAAAGTCTCCTCAAGAAAATCCGCTCCGATATTATTTCTCAACTCTATTCTATTCACGCGGTTGAGACCCTATATGAATCCTGACCTCCAAGCTATTCTCTCCAAACACCAAGTTGTTTTTTCCACTCCTCGGGGACTTCCACCTTCTCCTGGTGCTCATGATCATTCCATACCCCTTGTTCCTAGCAGTCTTCCTCCCAATGTTTTCCCTTATCATCATCCCTTTGCCTAAAAGAATTAAATTGAGAAAGTAGTGCAGGAACTGCTACAAGCAGGTGTTATCCGCCCTAGTACTGTTACGAGGAAAATCTCTCTATGGCTAGGGTAAACTACAATAGATGGAAATGGCTACAAAAATCAACTCTATTCTCAAGTATGCTATGTAAACAAATATGCTAGCAAGACAAGATAAAATGCCTACCTCGTCCAAACGTTCGATGAAGTCCACCGTTAAGTACTTGACCCAAAGAGATATACCTGCAACTATTCCTCAACAACCAAGCAAAGAAAGAACATGGTGATAATAAATGATGTTATCACATTCAATAGCATAATCCATTAATAAACATGAAAAATACACCCATGGAATAATAATTCAAATATTTGCAAGATATCAATTGGACGGGAAAAGAGTATTTCTATTAATATATGATCAGCAAAAGTGAAAATGTTATAGACTTTCGTGTCGACATGGTTCGAAACCAAGAAACTAAGTTCCTTCCAGCTGGGCCTCCACCACTTCAATCCTCCACCAAATGCAAGCTCATAAAAGAGAAACAATGAGGTTCTCAATCAATAAGGGAAGAGCTCGGGGGATGAACATTGTGTTCAGACTTAAAGGACAAAGGGATGCAAACTCAATATGAAGTAAATAATTTCTCCAGAGTAATTTTAATCTCAAACTTGAATTCTTTCTCCTCTTTTCCATAGCTCAAAATTGGTCCATTTATAACCTTCAAATGGAACTGAAGAGCCAACTCAGAATGTTTCCAGTATATGGAAGGCCAAGGATCATAGATCTTCTGTCGTGACATGGAAACTTGACATTAATTTTCATTTTTGCACACAAATCCTGATTATGTGGGTTGTAGTGGTGTGGCCTGCTTATACACATGTTGTATAGTATGCAAGGTGTGTACATGTTGAAAAATAATTATTTTTAGCTATGGAATTTACAAACAGGGATGATAAGATTGCATGGGGAAATGGAAAAAGGCCTTCTGTGCAAGATTGCATAGGGTGAGGAAAATATTTCTATAACAAATGCCCCCTAATGTGTGAGGTCAGAGGAGTATCTGTGATGGATGAAATACATTATAAACAACCCAAAGATGGAGTAATGCGGAACCAGCTGGAAGAACTAGTTGCTTATTACATTTTGCACTGACTTTGCATACATGGCTACCAATAGAAGTACATTGTAGATCCAAGTGAAAATATACCAAATTTTTTTTCATGGCCATGAATAGGAAAATACAAATGTGGTTACATGCCAATGGTTGTCATAGTCACGAACAAGGCCCAGTAGAACCAGACTCAAAATCAATATGAAGATATCTGTATACAACAGAGTACAATCTGATCTCCCATGATCACTAAAGTCATATAGGTATTGGTCCAATGAAAAGGAAGCAACAACTCAGGAAATTTGCGGCCACATACTGATGTCTTCAAGTCTTATACACAATATTCCAAGGGAGCAATTCTACATCATGTGTGTAACGATCCCCCCGGCCAACCTGAGGTCGGGGTATGCCACTACAGAGAAACCACTCATGCTCTGACCCCAGTCGGTAACATTCCCAGCCGTCAGGCCAAGCCTTTCTACTCTAGGGAACACTTTTGTCCCCATATTGCAAAACATACAGTAGCATACCCAGTAGTCAACTAAGCAATGCCACCTAAATTTACTCTTTAGATTGCATGCAACTAAAACATATACATACAGTACGCTCATGAAATATTTACATCTAAACATAAACAAACAATTACTTTATGTAACATACGACTTTTATATTGAAATAACAGTAACTACCGATATGCATCATTTATAGGAAATTACCCATAATCACACAAGCAATCAAAATCACATATATGATAAAATCGTAACATAGGCATGTAAATAACAAACAACATATCGATATATCATACAACTGGTACTTATCTTAGAAATACTATCACCAACTTCTTACAGACCGTCCACGAACCTCCCAGCCATAGACTACACTGTTCATCACTCTCAACAGTGAGTCACCCCCGAGCTGGGACTAAACTCCACCCAAGGTAAAGGGATTCCTATCTAGGATAAGGCTCATGGACAACAGGAAATATTCTGTCTCAGGTGCTCACTCAACTAACAACCTACAACCTCTCATTCCCCACATGCCTGTTCCACCCAAGGAAGTGTTCCCCTTCTCTACTCAACAATCCCTTGGTTTACCCACTTCCCTTCTAGGGCTTCGGCAACAGGCCAGACCAGAAGTCTCACAGCATTGTAGCTACACTTTAGCACCCCCGGAAGTCAATCCCCAACAATTCTCTCGCTCAGAGAACTGCTCACGGGCTTGACAACCCACTTCTTCAATCCCGCTCCAGTCTAACTAGGTACACCAACCAAAAATGGTGTGGAAACATGATTCGAAAAGGTGAAATGGTTTTCTCAAGGATAACAGAATGTATGAGTGAAATGGTCATGGAATCATTGACTGGATAACTGAGTGTGTTCTTGGAATCACTATGAAGTCTTCATGAAAAAAGTGATTTTTTTTCCTGATGGTCATCCCCCCCGTTCATAAGGTATCCATGAGAAACTCTCCTATGATATGAATGCATGTCCCCAACTTGACACTTGTCATATCGGAAGTTACTTGTGTCCACTTGTCCCCAACTTTAGAACTTAGGATAAAATAATTATCCATACTTTATGTTTTAGGAAATATTAATATAATATTCCCTCAACTTTTGGCCCTCCCTTTCCCTAACTGGTGAAGTTCATTCCCCCATCTCTTTTATCGTGGTCGGTCTGCACGCATTGATGTATTTATATTAATCATGATTCATGTACAGAGTTGGCGCATTGGCCCTTGACATCTAGGCATTCTGGCCTAATACCAAAACATAAGAATTTCGTCTTATATTACTGGATCACCAACCTATAATGCATATCATATACATAAAGGTTCGTTGACCTTAGTATTGCATGCACTTTAGTTATTGGGTGCGGTATCTTTTGTTCTCAAGTTTGTGTGTACTTTCGTTACTACGCACGGTATCCACTGTCCTCAAGGTTGCGCGCAGTTTAGTTACTACGCGCGGTATCTTGTGATGTGCATATTACCTCATTTTATTGCACAACACATGCGCGCACTATGCTACATGATGTGCATTATCAAATGAGGTCAAAACAACTCACCAGTTAAGTATATTTACATTACATTTACAATTGGGTTCGGTCGAGGGATATTACAATCCCCTCCCCTTATTTATGCATTGTCCTCAATGCATCATACACCCATATATATCAGATTTTTTAAAAATCTTCAAAAAGATGTGGGTATTCTATCCGCATTGCATATTCATGCTCCCAAGTAGCATCCTCAGGGTCGTACCAGGTCCATTGAACCTTTACAAGTCCTATGGCTCATTTAAGGAGCTATTTGACTTTC
>ML826076.1:19784-37514 GCA_009831015.1 Picea engelmannii | reverse complement strand
TTATTACGCACAAGACTACCTGATTCTCTTCGTGTCCCTCATATATGAAATTCGGTTGCTTGTTTGTTGTCCTGGCTCGTGCGTTGTTTACAAACCCTGTGATATTGTCGGAAACTTTATGTCTTCCATCAATATAGATAGTTGCTCCCTTATTTTTATCGTTGTTTATTAGTTGTATATAATTTGTGACGAGTGCATATCTCCACATACTTCACATGTACCGAACCAGCCGCATCCAATCGTTATAATTGTAACACGGTCCAACATAATCCATCAATTCAGTTACTGTATTGTATTTTACAGTTATTCCATCCATGGAAAATAGCCCCAGGCCATGCAGGGAGGATGGTGTAGTGTGATATGTCCTATTGTTGACAATGAAGTCAGTGTATAACGGAGGCAGTTCCTTAGGTACCCATTGTTTCACCAAATTCTTATACCTGAGTGGCACCTCTATGTCTCCTCTTCTATCATCATCATAAGAGCATGATCCTCCTCTGGAAAGAAAAAATTCCATGTGTCTACGAAATTTTCTTCTGACTTTTTCACCTCTGGTCCTTGTTTTTGTATCCTACTAGATGCAGTTGCATTTCCCTCTATTTTTCCTAAGCTCCCCTCACTCGAGGAAGAAATATCTGATAGGTACCTGTTTGGTTGTACCTTCAATCGCATGTGCATGTGTTGTTAGTGAGTAGTCCATCCTCATTCTAGTTCCAATTTTTGAACGTTTGTTTCTATATTCAAAGTTCTAAATAATTTTTTTATATCTTTAGTTTTGGATGCACAATTAGAGGGTACAATTACCTAAATTAGTAGGGGCACTCATGCATGTGGATTCCCAGCTTAGTGAAGGGTATGAATATCTAGGTGGGTGCACCTTAATTCGACTCGTTTATCCATGCAAGCAATATGCATTATGGTTAGATTTCACACTATGAAATGTTTTTCCATGCATTTATATCCATTGTACCTCTCTTATTACTAGTTTATAAAGGGGAATTAAGGAAAACCACTTTATGGTCCAAGAGTTGAGTTTTGAGTTATAGCTTTAGCTTTCTATTTCATATTTAATATAAAATCAATGATGATGTTTTGAGTCTTTATATTAAAATGTTTGTTGTTTTAATTATCAATGGCATGTGTTTGTAGGTTAAAGTAATCTATAACATAAATTTTGATAAGTGTTTCAACTTTAGTGATCTATAGTAGTTTTAGGTTAGTTTCTAGAGTGTAAAATCTTCTCAATATGGTCAAATGTTTTATGGTATTAGAGTGCATTTAATGAAACATTCTAGGAATTTGTGTATGTATAGTAGGGATGCTACCTATGATAAGGAGATATTGAGAGGTTTTATAGATGGGATGTTAAACATGTGTTCTTGATAAGATCATTGTGGTCTTGTGATAGGTTTCTTTTGGGTATTTTGTTTAGCAGGTTGTTCTAGGAGCAATGGTATGACTACATTTAGTCTTATATATGAATACAAATTTTAAATTTCCCTCTAACTTCATCCCATGGAAGTGTTAAGCATAGATGATGTTGGAAGACCATGATCTTTGGTATTCTATGGAGATGTTAGAGACTGCCAATCATGTTTTGTTAGTAGAACATACAAAGAAGATGGCCAAGAATTAGGGGTAACACCCCTGATTCCAAGGATTCAAACAAAACTTTTCATTAAAACTATGGTTGTTGTAGATGTATTGCAGAGAAAAATGTCATCACCTTTCCATATGGAACAAAATGGACCCTGAAGAACGGCCATTTGTACTAGATATGCTTACTCAAGTTGAGTAAATGCTCATAGAATCCAATAATGCAAGTAACCCACACAAGTGGTGGAAAATACAAATATAGTATTCACACTATCAATTTCCCATAGGACATGAGTACAATTTTCAATTACTTGCCTCACCAAATTGAGGACTTGGACATCTTTCTTGTGAGAAGGAACAACTCTTACCAAATATATTATAATTTTTTTGTTAGTAGATATCACGTTATGGCAAGTTTGAAGTGCAAGTTATAACATGATTCTTATTATAAGGATTTCCAACTAACCTAAACACAATTTCTTATTTTCCTATTGAACTTACAAACATACCTCCCATGATTCACCTTGTCACAAGTAATATTCAAGAACCACAAAATAGCCACATATAACTTCATGATGGATACAATGCCTCTATTAACCCACAAGACTAGAAACCATTATATTTTGTATGCATGCTCCCAAATGCATGTAGAGAGGTAGAAGAAATAAGGATCTACTTGCAATATACAGATTACATATCCACTAATTCCGTTGATTGGCCACTTGTTGGTTTGTCACCTATCAATGAATACAACACAAAGAGACTCTTTTATATGGTCTTCTAATGCAATATTTGGAAGAAATTGATATATTTAGATCAGAAAGTAGTTATTTAGAAATCATTCAGGAATGCCATTTCTAGAAAAGATGTAGACAACCTTCAAGTTGAGGCCAAAGAAGATATGCTTATATAGGCAACAACTTATGTATGGTCTATTTTTGGATTTGGGATGCACTAATATTGGTTTACATGCATCTTGATTCATAATGCAATATATCATGCATTTTCAAAAAGTAAAGTTTAATTTTTTTGTTAGAGTAAAAATCTTGGATCCTTTCCTTGGATACCCTTATGTCCACCATTACTTAATGATTTCATTGATATTTGGATGTGATATCCACATATTTTCAAACTTAAAGAGGTCTTTTGTTGGAGGGGGTTCCTCCTTTCTCTTTAGGTTGATTGGCCTATGATTTGAAATCATCCTTTTCAAAATATTTGATTTGAGGTGACTTCTTTGAACTAGCCAAGTATAAATACTTGAACATTTATTAAACAGTTTTTCTACTAGTGTCATCCTTGTTATTTTGTTATACAAAGTGAAAGGACCAAGTTTGGGGAGGATATCCATCATATTATTCTTAACAAAGTCTTGGAATATTATTCTTAGATACTTAAACCATTCCATCCCCCCTTTTTCTCATTGTGATTGAAGATTGCATTCCAATCCCCTCCCAAAATTCATGTATCCCCTAATGCCAAATAATGTGTTAGGTTATTCATGACATTCTTGTTTTGATGAGGCAATTTTCAACTCCAGACTTTCTTATTAATCGGAAACGTCTAGAAACTTTGGTTTCCATAATATTGCAATGCTACCTACTTCTTGGTTATGTTTCTTACTTTCCTCCAAAATTGGTCCTTTACTTTTTGAATTTTTGACTTAAACATGTTTGTTTCTTGAAATAATACCAAATCTAGATCTTCCTTTAAAATTTCATTTTTAGTGCTTTGAATTTCATATTGATCCTATTCCCCTAACATCCAGTAAAGCACTTTCATTTACATGGTTTGGGAATTTTTGAAAGATCTCTTTTTCTACCCAATTGATTCTAGTAACTATATTCTACTTCTTTCTACCTTGTTAATAATCTGTCTTATTACTGTCTTCTTTCTTTCCCTAATTTGACTCCAATTTTAGGTTTTTTTCCACTTACTTTCCCTAGCTTAATCCTTAACTAAGAGCTAGGCCTTTTTTCATCTTCTAGTTCATCCACTCCTTCATACTTTCCATCTATGGTTACACTATCATCCTTATCCAATTTTATTGTCTCCAAAGGATATTTTCTCACCAAAGAAATGTTATCCTTTTCATAGACTTGATTTTCATAAAGGGCTTCATACATGCTTGTGTTCTTATGATTTTTATCTTCTAGTATGAAATATTTAAATATATTTTTCATCTTTATCTCTCTACACACACACACACGCACATGCACACCCATCAACCCACCTAGACACACACACACATGTGTGTGTGTGTGTGTGTGTGTTTATTTATTCTTCCTCGAATTTGTTTTTTTCTTTTGTTTGCTCCTAGAGGTTTATCAACTCTGTGTGATCATATCTTCCTTGTCTTTATATACTATATCATTTTGATAACATCTATACAAATGATCATATTCATGATTGTTTCTATGCATAAAAGGTTCATGTTGAAATTCTAGCACCTATTTCTATGAACATTTGAAAACCTCTAAATCGATATTATCCAAAAGGAGTTTCTCTAAATCTATATCTATACATGATCCATGCATAAAGAGTTGTTAGTGGTCAATTTTCTATCTTTGAAAGAAAATCTTCATTGCAATTGTTAAAAGGGTTAGTGTATAAACACACCTACTTTGTCACTACAAGGATAGTGGTATTAACCATACTACTAAACACATCTAGTGAGGTGATAGGGTATGACCATCAACAAACCTCCAAGAAGGATAAATCCCCCAGGATCAATGCCACTTGATGATGATTGTTTTTCCATTTGGCTTACTAATCTATGTCTCAACCAACATTACCATATCTACTTTCACTCGATAATAAATATCTTTTTTTGACAATATGCTTCCTATTATAATTTATCAGAATTCAACATGTGTTCCCTTCCCCATTCTAGGAATATTGAAATGCAATGTATCTGACCTAAAATACTTGAGGAAAATCCCTTCGACCAAGAAAAGCTACGAGTGGGGGGTATATATTCCTCTAAGGACACCCAAGACTTGCACCGGGCCTCAATTGCTTGAAACGACTTGCTTGTATGGGAGAAATGACCCACTAGGGGTGCAACATGTCTTTGGGTGGATTTGGAATTTGGTGGGGGGGTATGAAACACCCTTTCTTTACCATTTAACCAAGATCATGTTGAATCACTCAATAGAAATCAAATATAAGGGAATACCTTAGTAAATATCTATAATAGATGATTCATCGTATGACAGTGTGAAAAGCATGATTTTCTCCAATCAAGGATAATTACAATGAAGCATAGTTGGCATACAACACTCGAGGAAAAACCCTTCTTCTAAGAAGTTGCAGGTGGGGGTTATCTATTTTGCTAAAGTTTCTAAGGAATTTCACTTGGCCCAACCATTTGATGTAGTTTTCTCTCATGGGAAAGAAAACTAACAAGTAGCTTAACATGCCTTTGGGGGATTTGAACCTAGGAGTGGGGAATCAACTTGAATATTTCATCTTGAAGGGACTATGTCTTGTCCTCTAATGAGAATATGTTCTCTTCTTTTTCATAGTGCGGTTTGAATTATCAATTTAGAGTGATAATTTTGTAGTAAGAGAGGGATTGAAATTTGGACAAGAATCCTCTATTCTTAGAGGAACATGTCACCAATTTTTAGAAGTCACATATGACTAATATTTAAAAGTGCACCAAATATTGGGTGTATCTATATAAGTAAATCTTTATTAAAATACCCTTGTTATAGGATGGCCTCATGGTTTAGGTGTTATTTTTCATTTAAATTTCTTTATATATGTCATCTTAGATCCTTAGGTATTGTGTTTCCATTATAGGTTCATGATGAGCTTTATTGTTGATTTTGGTCCATGCATTATATCAAGATTTTTTTCGAAGGAATTATGCTATCCTCTAGTACTGGATTACACAAGATGGATATTAGTGTTCAAATGGGGTTTATTTTCTAGCACTATTCCAATGGTTATAATTCCTTCCTGGGATATGATGAATCCTTGATACACTTGACAAGTTTCTCTCATATTGGCTTACAAATCTTCTTCACACAATTCTAGAGGTGAAAATTGGAATTTAACCCAAACTGAAGCATTGGAGGTAGCTTGCATTGGGTTAAAGGTGACATTCAATGTTTCATTCTAGGTCCTATTATTTCAGATAATATTGGTCTATATAAAAAAAACTCTCTTTTAATCATATTTGAGAATCTTATGATAAAATGTTCTCACTCGAAGGAAATGTTGAAACCACCCCTTTGGATTCCCAATGGCCTCTTTCAACTTCCATAGAATCTTCTATGATGACCATAATCCTATAGCTTTATATATCAATTCATTCACCTAAAATTGACTACCTTTCCTCCTAAGGGCACCTATTCCATAAGAAACCTTTGGGGTTTCTTTTGGCTTTTCCATGTATTCATTTATCTTTGGTCTAAGGGAAGTATTTTTATGTTACTAGTTCAAAAGGATCCAATTTCATAATCTATATACAACTCTTATTTGGACAACTTAGTTTGGAGGAGATATCTCAAATATGGCTCAAGGTTGCTTGAGCTAATCCTCGAGGCTATAACAATCTAAATCTATAGAAGGAATTGTAAAGTATTGGTGAAAAACATGGACAATCATGGTGTGCTCCCTTTTTTTCGACTTTTCCTTTGTCTGAAGAGCATCAAAGGACCAAGTTCTTGCAACATCAATAAGTGGCAATGGCTCTAGAGAAATAGGTCATTTCATTTATGTGTCATTGAGTCTTGTTGTTGAAAGAGTGTCACTTGCATCAAGTGGGACATGCATAAAATATTTTGAATCACATTCAAGGAAAGAAATTATTGACTACAAATTGTTAAGGGGAGTTTTTTTTATCATATGGCATGTTTCTTATGATCCTAAATCATCTTCAACAATAGTTTTCGTAAATAAATTTTGAATTTCAATTACAACAGGGTCCTGTGTAGCCACAACTTGGGAGATTTTGGTTAGCATATGGTGATAACTTTATGATTTTTCCTTTGCTTTAGTTTCATACTAGGAAATGTACTTTAGCACAACATGATGAGAGAGAACATGTTGGAAGTCAATATATCATAGTTTTGGATGTTTAATCTATCATCATTTTGAGAAGGGTTGTATTTTTTATGATCATGCTTGTCAATGAACATGGTAGATGTAGCATGAAACTCCCATGGAACTTTATACCAACAGTTAAGGGTGGAACCTTTCTTTTGCAAATATGAATATTCATTGCATTTTGTGTGTTGTTGAACATGGTTAAATAGTTCCTCATAGTATTGAAGTGGATTGGATGTGAATATTTATATTATTCTTAGCAGGTATGTGTCATCAAGAATTGAACGATGGAATTGGATATTCCTATGGTGGATATCTCATGAGTTTCAAGATATAGTTTTACGAATTTTGGTCAAACCATTGAGAACTGAAGTTTAATTTTCAAATCTAATTGAACATTTATATGCTTGGATTAAGGTTCCCAACATTACCTTAACATTATACTTACTTTGAAAACCTCTTCCTAATTACAAGACGTAAGTTAGGTATGAGCTATTTGTTACCTCTTTATTCCCTTTTATTTTAATGGTATCCATATTTTGTATTGATCAAATGAGGAATTACCCTGGAACTGATTCCATTAGACACAGACTCAATCCTAAGGCCAACTAAGGAGAAAAAACAACACATGCTAATTAATCTAGGAGTCAAGCATGAAAACAAACCCTCTCACAAAGAAGCGCTAGTTGGTGATGGTATCCAACATCGCAGGATCAATGTGCGAAGGGGCTGAGTTTCGGCGGGTGGGAAAGTTATGTTGACAACATGCTTAACGAACTAATTCCCTGGTGCAAGTTACCTCACCGAGTAGTGGGAAACCCTCCAAGGAGTTTGAGTGAGTATATCCAACGTCGATCTTAAGTACAACACCACATTTCATGTGTTGTCACCTTGGGTAGGAAGTCTAAAATATTGTGGCCTCTATGGTACCACCTACTATACCAAAGTAGAGGGGGGACAGTCAATAGTCGACACAAAGACCAATAAAGCAGGGTTGATTACTTTCTTTTCCCTAATGTGACCTCGTGCTTGACCCTTGTGTTAGAAGGGCTTCCCAAATTCAGTGATATAGCAACTGGATTTCACTCCCTAACTCAAAGATTTATGTTTTTTTAGCATCTTTGGAAAGTTATTCTCACAATCCTTTTCCAAATCTCTACACCTAAGCTAAAATGGGTTTGAAGAGCCCTAGAAAAGTTTCTAGATAAATTTTAATTAGCACTTGATTTTAGGTTGTTGTCACTCAAAGGAGTGGTCATGAAACTGATGGTGTTTCAACTCAACTCTTTAAACCATACAAGAGGAAAATGAAATGCAAGAATTTCAACTTCGATGAAAAATAGCTATGGGAAGGAGCAAGAGGTTTTAAGCAAAGAAATAATTTATTGATAGATTACTATGTGTGCACTGCTAATGACAAAAATTATGAGCTAATTATCCAGATAAATGGAAGCAAAATGACCCAAATTTTTAAAATACCATGCAAATGTCATAGTTCACTCAGTACACCTATACAACATTGAATCAAATGTCATAATTTCTAACATAGTAAATTTTTATGATTATAGAGACAACCATACACTTCTTAAATACTCATAAGGATCACGGGGGCTTCACCTTGTTGACCAATATCTTATCACGTTCATTCATAAAAGGGGTTTTTTAGTTATGAACCCACATGTTGTGAATAAATGTGTTTGTGTCAAACACTAAAAAGAACAATGTAATAAAGAAAAAATGATACAAATCCTTGTTTCATAAGAGGAATGTCACATAAGGATTTCAAATTGTTATGTTCTCTGGAAATTCTTAATCTTTCCAAGACATAAGATGTGTAAACATGGTGATCTTAGTACCCAAGAAATCTATGCTCCTACAAAACAAAGGTTAACAAATTTCCTTAAGTAGGGAAGGGATAGTGACAACAATTACCATGAGAGAATAACATTCAAACAAAGGTGAAAGAGAGAGGAGACAAGAGGTAAGGGGATACCACACTAGGGTTGAACTAGTGAAGGAAAGAGAGGTGGGAGGAAACAACTATTATGAGGGAGGATGAAATTTGGAAATGATAGCCTACAACTAGTGAGGGCATTAGAGGTGGAATTATCATGAGGTGACATGAATGAAGACATGAAGTGATGATGTTAAAAGGAACTATCAAAGGCATTGATGATGGTGAGGTGATATTATCAATATTTTGGAAAGGAACCATTGAAGGTACTAATATTAATTGTAAAGTGACATTAGTGAGGGCATGTGCCATTGATTCTAGAAAGTCACCATTGAAGGCATGAGGTGAATATGTTAGCATGGGGATGGAAAAGAAACATAAGTAAAAAACATTAATTAAGCACCATCGAAGGTAGGAGGAGAGTGTTGAGAGGAAGGAAATTTCATGGAAATGAAGGTGACCTTGTAGCTATAGGCTACATGATGCAACCACCAAATATAACCTCTTAGGGAATATAGCAAGGGAGTGGTGACTAGTTTCAACTAAGGAATGCCATCTTGAATTCATCCCTGCTCAGGACAATGAACTAAAGGGAGAAAATCAAAGATGAACAGATCGAGGAAATAGGTGGTAAATAAGAGAAAAGATAAGACAAGGAAGAGAGGAAAAATTTTCCCTAGGCATCTTAAGGATAGGGTAAAGAAGAGACGTGAATAATAAAGGCATGATAGGCTATTATTGGGGGACTAGAAAAATGGAATGGGGGAAGAAAACAAGGAGAGTATGTGTTACCCTAAGAATATCAAGGTGATAATGGAGGAGAAAGAGATGGGTAAGACTACCCAGAAAGAACCAGCAAATGGATAGGTAGTAGGATGGAGTTTCGTACGAATAAGGATAGGAATTCCAACCTAAGCGATCTTGGATGAAAAAGAGAAAGAAGGGGTAGATTCCATGGGTGAAGGAGGAGTGGAAGGAGGAAGGATCTATTGTAAAGGAAGAGATTCCAGCATAGGAAAACTACAAGGAAGAATGTCACTTGGTCATTGAGGGATTGTGTGAGTAGGAGGAGGCATCGATGTAATATTGGTAACTAAATGAATACCACCCATTGTATTCAAAGTGTGATAGAAAGAGATCATTATATAAGTTTTTAGAGGCCATGTTAATACTACCTATGAAATAGGATGAAGTCTTGATGGGATCAAGAGGCACATCATCCCACTACTAAGTTGGGGAAATACTCCAAATGTATCTAATTTAGACTCAGATTTGGGTTGAGAAGGAAAAGTGTTAAGTTGAGAACATACATTTTGTTTCATACAAGTGTCTTGTTGATATGAAATATCTTGTATTAGGGAAGTGCCATTTCAAGAGGTAGAATCTTGTTTTGGGATTATATATGGTCAGATGCAAGATGTACTAAGATGGATTATATATGGTCAGGTACCAACATGTTATGTATCGAATGCAAGATGTAGAAATGATGGAGGAACTAGTAAGGGCAATGGATCCGCTTTCTAAGAGTGGGATGCAAGGTGGGAATAATGATGGAGTATCCAACAAAGGAATGATAGGTGACTAAATATAGAAAGAAAGAATAATTAATAACTAAAACCTAATAACTAAATGGAAAGGATATGAGGTCCATGAGAAAATAAAATATGCAAGACCACAAGAACGTGACAATAATCAAGGTGAGGTAGAAACAACAACAGCACACCAAAGGTGACTTTAGGTGAGGATGTTAATAATATATGGAGGCCAAGACAGAGGGTATGAACACAGAGAAAGGGAGGTTGGAATAAACTCCAGGGAGAAAGGGAGGTTGGAATGTTGTAGCTTTCCTTATAGCTTGAACAAGAGGTAAACCAATACAGTATGAGGCTAGAATAAACTCCAACAATACAAAACCTTTTATATGCAACAAATGAATTAGTAAAATAGGCACCTCCTACAAGTTGGTTGCTTGGTAAAAATTGTAAGTGTTTTGCGTTACAACTTTAATTAGTGTGTGCCCTTACTTGAACATGTATCAACATACCAAGCATACCCCAAAGGATGGTAATGGATAAGGGTTCTAGATCATGGTATAATCCTTAACACAATCATACAAACAAACCAATGATAATATTTTGCTCATTCATGTAGACAATTTCATTCACATGTTTCATCAAATAGTTCAGATGCAACCCTATATAATCAACTTGACGCTAGAAAAAAATATAAAATTTAAACACAAATATCTAAATTTATTTGCATAACAGAGAATGTGTATTTCCAAGCATACACCACTTGCTAATGTGAATATAAACCAGCTTGCAAACAAATATTCCTAAGGATTTTGTGTGAATCTAGGAATTTTCATTGAGACATTTATTCAAATAGCTTGGATGCAATTTAAAATACCAACTCAGACTTGCAAAGATCATAACCCAGATTTAGGAAGTGTGTTTCATTGTCATGTATCTTGGTCTCCGAGCATAAAACATGTCCAGAGGGTTGAGTTCCACTGTGCCAAAATTTCTCCCATACGCCCAAAACTTAAACCTTTAACCATCAATATCGGTATGTGTCAAGGGGTGACATTGGAAATCGGTTTCAAAAAAGAAGGTGGGAGATAAATTACCGATTTTGGCAGCATTTCTCATGTCCTGTGTCGCTAGGGTCTCCTATTTTTCTCGCACTGTGGGCTAGCTAGGGTATCTAGCTCTGTAGCTCGCATTGTAGGCTAGCTAGTGTATCCTCTGTCACTCACACTGTCCTCTAGTGTATCCTTTGTTTTTGGGGTCTCCTCTTACATTCACATTGTGGGCTAGCTAGGGTATCCGGCTCTTTCGCTCGCACTGTAGTCTAGCTACTAGTGTATCCTTTGTCTCTCACATTATCCTCTAGTGTATGCTCTATCACTAGGGTCTCCTCTTCAGCTCACATTGTAGGCTAGCTCCTAGTGCATCCTTTGTCTCTCACATGTCCTCTAGTGTATGCTCTATCACTAGGGTCTCCTCTTAAACTCGCACTATGGGCTAGCTAGGGCATCCCACGGCTCTGTCATTCGCATCGTAGGCTAGCAAGTTTGGTTTCATTGAAGTTTTGTTATATTTTGTTATTTCATATTAAACAATATAATATGTATTATATTAATTATAAAAAATATAATATAAATATATAAATTATAAATATAAATATAATTAATATAAATTATATGTAGGTTGGGGTTTAGGCATTATATGGGTTATATGGGTTAGGGATTATCATTGAGGTTAAGGCTTAGATGGTTCATAGGTTATAAGGGATTATGGTTAGGGGTCATAAGGGATTTATATAAGTGTTATAGGTTAGGAGTGATCTTACAAGTGAAATTTTTAAGGTATTAGGAGTTACAACATAATATTTAGATGGGTTATTTTTTAAGGGTTATAGGGGTTATGAGGGTCAAGGGTTCAGTGTTATATGTTACAAGTTAGATTTTATAAGGGATATATGGCTTGGGAATTCTAGTTATTAGTGGTTTTAGGGTAAGTGGCTATAATGGTTAGGAATTATACATGTTAAATGTTATTTTCCTTAGGGGGGTTTATGGGTTGTAGGCATTATTAGGGTTACAAATTTTGCATTATATATTTTTTCGGTTAAGGGTTATTACAACCAAGGGTTTAGAAATTGTAAGAATTAAGGGTTAGTTGTGATAGTAATTAAAGGACGATGTTGATAAGAAATTATAAGGATTGAGAGATATGAATTATAGAGAGTACATGTACATGAATTTAGGATTATATGATTTACGTGGATTAGGGATTGTATTAGTCAAGGGTATTATATGTTAGGGATGACAGTTCATAGGGTTATGGTTCATAGCAGTTTAGAATTCATTAAAATTTAGAATTTTAGTGGTTAGAGACTAGAATACTAGTGTTTATAGAGGTTAGGAGTTAATGGTTTTATAGGTTAGGGATTAGAATAATAGTGTTTATATGGGTTATGTTTCAAATTATAAATTTCAATGGATATGGGTCATAGAGGTTATGGGTTTTATAGGGGTTTTAAGGTAAGGAGTTAAGGGTTGTAGGGATTGTTAGGAGTTACACATGTTAAAACTTATGTATGTGCTTGTGAAAATGGGTGAGGTCAGGGGCAAGTCCTAGGTAACTTTGATAGAATCGATACCCCACACTCGTGTCTTCTTAGTTGAATAATATTTATGTAGCATGGCAAGATGTTTATGTCTGAGTGTTAAATATAAAATGGAATAGTTTTTGCTTTCTCATGTTGACCCAAATCTTTATTAAAAAAAATGTACAAAACTTATTAAGCCATTGGAAAGAAAAATAAGGTCTTTTGATCACAACATTGCACCAACTATTCATGTTCATGCAATACCCTGGTTTTGACCCCTATAATGTATGAGGTTAGATTATGTATAATTTGTAAATACAAGGTTATAATGATAGGAGATGATCCAAGTGAGATTAAATAAATGGTTCAATGTATAAATAATGTACACATGATAGTATGGATTCCTTATAGAGTGGAGCTCAAGGCTAAGGCACGACTAGTGAATGGCTAAGCATGTAGATGATGTAGATATATTATATGTACCATGTAGTAGGCTTTCCATGATGAAATCAATCTATGTAAATATAAATGTTGAAATATAATATATAATGGTCCAAGATGGTTGTAGAGAGCACAAGAGGGGATCTTATTCCATTAGAGGGGAAGAGGAAATGGGACTTATGTGAAAGTAATCCTCTATTACCAAGTGTCAACCTAAGATCTCATGTCATTTTCCATCATATGCCTCAAATGAAGCCATCTACCTATATTGACTTAGAAACAAATTCATTGAATGCATGTAGAGTTTGGTGGGGAAGTCTGATCACATAGTTATTTAAGCATGTGTTGGGTAAAATCATTATGGGGAAGTGTAACAATACTTCATTTTTCATTTTTCAAAAAATAAGGTATATCCACACAAGTCAAACACCTAATGGAAATTTCTCACACACATAAACAAAGATTGGTACATGATTTTTGTCTGGTTGAAACCCTTGAAGAGGGAAACAATCCACGACCCCAGGCAACATGCCCACTTGAGGAAATATATTAATGCAAAAATGAAATATATTACATGAACATATTTCACAATTGATTATCAAAAAATAACCTTACATTCTCTTTAAATAGATATAGTGGACCAATCAGGTGTTAAGTCATAGATCAAGTGTCATTAATATAGATGAGAAGATGAATCGCTACATAACTTTGTGTCTAGAGCATAATCATGACCATCATATTTGTTGGTTACAAATGCACATGTAAAGAAACACATTTTACCTAAAGACACATTATACCAAGTTCACCTTAACTAACTCTTAAGTGTCTAAATATCCTAACACCCCCCCTTAAGAACTACTTGGACTAAGATTAAATGATTTACAAATTTGAATCAATAGGAGAAGGAAGGAGGCATTAGAGCCTATATCCCCCCCTTAATGACAACTTCCTAAACTCCTAACATAGCTCAAATATTTGAAAGCTAGGCTTCTGTAAGGGTCTTTGTGAAAGTATATGCAACTTGATCATCTATTTAACAATAGAACACTTTGAGAATGTGATCCCGAAGAAGATCCTCGATGGAGTGCAGGTGTATTTGAATGTGTTTGTTGTGCTAATGTTGAACAATAACTTTGGTGAGATAAATGGCACTATTTGTATTAAACAAAAGTGTGTTTCAATGTTGTTGCTAGAATCTAAAATTTGGAAGGATCTATCAAGCAATATGGTTTCTTGACTTGCACAAAATCATGCTTGATACACCACTTCTATTGAAGAAAGAGAAAGGGAATGTTGATTCTTACAAGTACTCCAAGTGACAATTCTAGAACCGATACTAAAAACGTAACCTACAATAGAATTATGATCTAATGGTCACTAACCCAATTGGAATCAAGGAAATGAAGCAACAAAGGACCGAAGGGTACTTAAAGGTAGTGGTTTAATGTGTGAGGCACACATAGTACTATTTACATACATATATGTGTGGACCAAATCCCATGTCCATGGTTTCCTTATGACCTACAAAATGATATATTTACCCAACATCTTAAAGTATCTATATGGCACATAAGGTAGTGATTGAGTGTGTGATGTACACATAATAATACTCATACACACACATATGTGGACCAAATTCCATCCCCATGTTCTCCTTAACTATTGATTTTCTTATAGGGGGGATTACTCTATGACAAATTGGTAAAGTCGTTTGTTTTTACATGGGAGAGGTACAAGGTTCAAATCTTTACTGCCATGTTAAAGTGGAAATCCATGCCATGTTAATGTGGAGTTGGAATTCATATCTCTTAGTTGATCAATAAAATACCAAAAAAAAAGTCTTAAAACATAATGGATATAATTTGAGACGTGAATTTCATGTGCAAGAAATTCAAACATAAACTTATTATGATAAACCCTTTAGAAATTAAAATAAAAGTGAATTTTTATTCTTTCTGACCATAAGTATGAGTGAGAAATTGTGTATGTATGTAAAATATCATATTTATGTTATATAACGCAAGATATACTTTGAATGATTCATGGAGTTTGTATCATATTTTTTTTAGGGCCCTACTCTAACTTATGTACTTCAATTGGGGTACTTATGAATTAGAAATTAATATATGAGGACATATTTTTTAATAAATTCCCTTCAATTTAACAGGGTCATTTTTATCAAATATGGCCCAATAAGTGGTAGGTACTCATTATTGAGGGGACCACAAGTCATTAGGGTTTTGCTATAGAGAAACTATTTATAGAGCTAGTAGGCTATGCAGTGTTCTATAAAGCGTTGTTATTATATTGGAGCTTTTCTCAAAGGATGTTTCCCTTTTTAAGAGGCTAGTGAACATTGTTCTCTCTTTCATGGATTATCAACACAAGGGTTATATTCTACGGGTTCTATATTATTGTCTCCCTTATTTAATTTTTTGTAGTTTATATTTCTTGAATAATTGTTCAGTAATCATTGTTTCTATTGGTCAAGTACTTCACAAGTGGTATCAAATCTCTTTCCTATGCCAACATGTGCTTTAATTTTAGAGTTTGTTAGGCTAGAGATGTGCTCTAACATATTTAAACACAAAGTTATTAATATTTTAGTAGGTAAAATTGTGGTCTGGGAAGCATACACGTAGAGAATACAAGTGAACTAGTCATCTAGTTGGACACCCTTATACACCCTTATTAATACCTCAACAAGTAGTATTACATTAGTTATAGATTTGATCTTACGGTTGTGTGGTGTGAGAGATTGTATTGGGTCTAAGAGAGGAGTCTATGAGAGAGTGAAGAGGAGGTTGCAATGGATGTGTTGTAGCTGTTATCTCTTCATTTTGGTGGATGAAATAAAGGAAGGACTAGCTATTTCTCCATGGACGTAGACCATATCGGGTGAACCACATATATTGGTACATCTCTTGTATTATGTTCTTTTGTGTTGTATTTCCGCATTCATTTTGATCCGTTTTGTTATTATTAGTCTACAATCATATTCCTAACATCACTACCCCCACTTCACCATAACCCTCCTTTTAAATAATAAAAAACCAATTTGTGTACTTTGAAAGAAAAATAGGGTTTATGGTTTACATGATGAATTGATGATGGAAACACACGTTCTGGCATATAGTACTGCAAGGGAATTTTTTTATGGTGTTGATTAAACAATGAAATAAAAAATAGGGATTTTTCATCGCAACTATGACACACATACATTGTACATACAATGTAGAACCTGAAAGAAAAATGAAGAAAGGCTTATGCAAACTTAAAACTTGTGTCAGCCAATTTGTGTACTTTGAAATAAAAATAGGGTTTATGGTTTACATGATGAATTGATGATGGAAACAAGTGTGTGTGTGAGTCAAATTTGAGTCCAGAAACACTCCCATATGTTTAAGGCATGTGAATAGCCTATCCATGTCAAATTTCAATGCATACAGAAACAATTTGAAAAAATTTCAACGTTGGCCCCATTCACAGGTCATTGTTGCCCATGTCTAATCCTAGTACAATGTATTTTTGTTGTTCCTTTTAAAATTCATTCGACAGTACACACATTCCTGCATCTACTACTGCAAGGACATATTTTTATTGTGTTGATTAAATAATGAACGAAAAAATAGGGATTTTTCATCACAACTATGACACACATACATTGTATATACAATTTAGAACATGAAATAAAAATTAAGAAAGGTTGATGCAAACTTAAAACTCGTGTCAACCAATTTGTGTACTTTGAAAAAAAATAGGGTTTATGGTTTACATGATGAATTGATGATGGAAATAATTGGGTGTGTGAGTCAAATTTGAGTCCATATACCTGTTAGAAAAACAGGACCGCGGAGCAATAAAATAAAACAAATGCAGAAACAAAAACACAGAAGACACACAATACAAGAGAGACACAAATTTACGTGGTTCACCCAGTGTGGGCTACATCCACCAGAGAAATTGCCAGGTTCTTCCTTTATTATTATCCAGCAAATGAAGGGATACAACCTACAGCAAAACCCGTTGTAACTTCCTCTTCTTTCTCTCACAGTCTCCTCTCTCAGAATACAATATCCACCCTCGTACATAGCCGCAAATACATTTCCCTCATAAAAGAGGGTTGCCTTCTAGGGAAAAAAAACTTAACATAATCTCTACCGTTAGATCTGCGACCTTATAATGAACGGTCCAGATTTACAATGAAATTACAATATACTTTTATAAGGCAATTTTTGCTTCAGGGGCTTCGCCCCCGAACCCCCGCTTGCCCCCAGACCCCGCAGAGGGGGTACCCCCCCTCTGCACTCCTCCGCGTGGAAGAGTATACATACTTATGGGGTGTAAATACTTCATGGGGTATAAACACGGCTGAAAGCAAGGACCTCTACATCAGGAAGATAATCAGGCTCCACAACCAATAATCTCCCACTTGGAGACTGATCTCAACAACTCCACCGCTGTTGTATATGATGGACTCTGAACCTTCTTGGACCTGGCAAATTTCTCATCTTCATCTTCATTCTTGAAGACCAACTGAAACTGAGCAAGAACTCAGTTTCTCC
>ML826075.1:37251-50874 GCA_009831015.1 Picea engelmannii | reverse complement strand
ACACCTATGGTGGTTGGTTGCAAGCTGAGAAAAGATGATATCTCACCTGATGTTGATCAAAGGACATATCGTTCAATGATAGGCAGTCTTCTATACATCACAGCATCTCGTCCTGATATAATGCAAGCTGTTGGAATGGTAGGTTGTTTTCGGTCTGCTCCTAAACAAAGTCATTTGGTAGCTGTAAAAATAATATTCAAATACCTGAAGGGAACAATGACATATGGACTGTGGTACCCTAGAAATCAAAATTTCCAGTTAACTACCTATTCAAATGCAGACGGGGCTAACTGTGTTGATGAGAGAAAAAAACACCAGTGGAGGAGCATTTTTTCTAGGTGACTCATTAGTTGCATGGGTTAGTAAAAAGCAAGGATCCATTTCATTATCCACTACAGAGGCAGAATACATTACTGTTGCTACTTGCTGCACACAAATCTTATGGATGATACAAACTCTTGCAGATTTGAAGGTAACTTACACTGATCCTATTCCAATTCATTGTGATAACACCAGTGCCATAAGTGTCTCCAAGAATCTTGTTCTTCATTCCAAGACTAAGCATATTCCTATAAAGTATCATTTTCTCAGAGAACAAGTTACAAACAGAATTGTTCAATTGAACTATATACCCTCTACAGAACAAATTGTTGATATTTTTACTAAACCATTAGCAATGACCCCTTTTGGATATCTTCGTCAAAAGCTGGGGGTTATGATTTCTTGTGTTTAAAATGTTCACCTGGTCAGGGGGAGTATTTATTGAATATCTTGTGTATTTCCTAGATACTTATAGACGACGAGGGGAGTATGTTTTGCAACAAGATCAGGGAAAGAATGTTTCTTCTTTGACATTGATGTCAAAGGGGGAGAAAGGAGTCGAGTTCGAATGTTTCGGGAGAAGGAACAGAGTCGAGCCGAATGCAGAGGAGTTCGAGAGAAAGGAGTCAAGTCCGCAAAGGAGTTCGAGAGCAGGAGCAGAGTCGAGCCGAATGCAGAGGAGTTCGAGAGAAAGGAGTCGAGTCTGAATACATATGGGTGCTTGTGTTGCCATCAATGCCAAAGGGGGAGATTGTTGGCAAAGATTGAACAGACAGCGAAAATGTTGGAACATATTGAATAGACAGCGAATGGTTGTCATTGATGGCAAGTTTGTATCAGACAGGAATCCTATTGCAACAAGATCATGATTCAATCGTAGCCATTGAATTCAGAATGAATCTGGACCGTAGATCCTAGTCCTTGTCGGAGTTTCGGGGATCGAGAGTTGAAGAAGTCATGTAATATCATCCACAATACTTTCGATTTCTCGATATGCAATATCGCGACTCAATCGTAGCCGTTGAGTCAAGATCGCACCTGGACCATTGATCACAGCCCGTGTCGGAGTTTCACGAATCGCGACTCCAAAAGGAAAAGAAAAGAATGCAACAAGGATCCCGATTTCGCGATATACGATATCGCGACTCAATCGTAGTTGTTGAGTCAAGATCACACCTGGACCGTCGATCACAGCCCGTGTCGGAGTTTCGCGAATCGCGACTCCAAAAGGAAAAGAAACAAGTGCAAAAAGGATCTCGATTTCACGATATGCGATATTGCAATTCAATCGCAACCGTCAAGACAAGATCCGACCTGGACCATTGATCTAATCTCTTATCGGAGTTTCGTGTATCGCGATATGGAGAGGCAGAAGAAACTATGCAACATGTATTACGAAATTGCGATATGCGAAATCGCGATGTAATAGCAACCATCAGATCAAGAAGTGATCTGGATCGTTGATTCAACTTCTTTACGGAGTGTCGAGAATCGGGAATTTGAGGTGACAAACATCGATTGTACAGAGTGTCGAAATCACGATGAGTAATATCCCGACTTAATCTGAACCGTCAGATCTAGATATGATCTGGATCGTTGATCTGATTTCCTTATGGAATTTCGCAGATCGGGATTTGGAGGTGACAGGGACATTGAACATAAGGAATTACGAATTCGCGATATGCGAAATCGCGAAAGCGCCTTTCGCATAAAGCTGTGGTCACAGCCCTTGGTCACGGGAAGAGAAGGAGTCAGTCCAGATAAGCTCAATTTCGTAGTTTCGGAGATCGCGATGTGAAAGTGTCGAGACACTTGGGCATAGGAATGCTGAAATGCCGAAACCCGATTTAAAAGGAAAGAATGATAAAGATCATCCAACAGTGCGGATAAAGCTTAAATGTGATCGGAGGGTTACTGTTCTTCCACACACATTTAACTCCTCAGTTACGAATCTGCTAAACAAAACGGACTCATGATTATGAATCAGTTAGCGTTTCAGTTGCTAGGACAGGTGTTCTTGTTTTTGCTGAGGGAAGGCGAAGTAAAACCGTCGAGGAGGTATGCATAAAAGAATATGAGACAGATTGTGTAACGTTGGTTGTTCTGAGGGGAAAATGAATAAACAGTAAGAAAAAGAAAATGAGCAAAGGCGTAGCATTAGATTGAGAAAATGTGTAGAGTGAGATGAAACGCAGAATAGAAGCAGAGCAGAATGACAGACAGAGCAGAAGCAGAGTTGAATGACAGACAGAGAAGAAGCAGAGCTGAATGACAGACAGAGCAGAAGCAAAGCAGAATGACAGAAAAGGTTGATGTAGAGCAGACCAGCTGAACAGACAGACGAAGAAAAGAATTACAGAACAGTTTGTTGAAGATCAGATACAGAGAAAAATTGGTAAGAATTGATTTATCTGTGTAGTTGTCAGTGTATTCATTCTTTAATATTTCAGGGAGGTTGGGAGGTGCTTGGGAGGACTGTTGTCCTCGGAGGTTCAAGTGGGTGCTTGAACTCAGGGAGTTGTAGTTTCCATCTGGTGGCAGCCAGAGAAACCAGGGTGGTGCAAGGGAGAACTCATGTTCTCTGTTATACAGGTTGGTGCCTATATGATTGGAAGTTGGTGCTTCCATCCAGTTGGTGCTGGAAACATTCAGGGAGTTGGTGCTTCCTTCTAGTTGGTGCTAGAGAAACCAGGGAGTTGGTGCTTCCTTCTAGTGGATGCTAGAAAAACCAGAGAGTGGGTGCTCTCAAACAAGTTGCAACTTGTAAAACAGAGGTAGCAGCCTCACATTGAGTTGGTGCTCAATTGTAAATGATGTACAGAACTTAAAAGACTGCCTATCATTTCGAAGAAGAAGAAGAAGAGGTTTTCTCCCTTTATGGGTTTCCTCGTGAAAATATGTCTGTGTATAACTTATGTGTGACTGATGATCTTTACTTTTACTGTCCATATGTTGTATACTGTTGATGATCACTTGAAGAAAGAGTAATAATATTTTAATATTGTTAAAATTGTTTAAGTTCAATAACAACTGATTCACCCCCCCCCCTCTCAGTTGTTTTAGTAATTCCAACACATGAAGCAACTCATGGCAATGTAACTCGGAGGTGAAACTAGCACAAATAAGGGGTTTGGTCTAGAAGTTTTAATTATATATATGATGCATCATTGTTTTGAAGGCTGTATTTTTCTTTTATAATCTCCAAAGTAATGTTTCATAAATCGCATAGTTATATAATTTCTTAATTAGCTACTGAAGGTTAGACAATATTTAGTGATTAGCTGGTTTTCAATTGTATATATTGGCCATATGTTGAAATTGCAAAGCTTATTCTATTATATGGTCTAGTTATAGAATTTTCCTTGTTTCTCCTTTCTTCTTTTAAAACCCTATTTTTTTTTTTTTTAATAGCGGCCCTGTCCAATGTGCTCAAAGGCTATCAAGTTGTAGCACGTCGATTTCCATTTTCTACACTGAAGTTGAGCTATAAGTGGCGTTTGGCTTTTGTAAACGATTTTGTGATTTAATTTTGTGTTGATAAAAATCAATGATTGTTACAATGGTTTATTCTCAAGATTTTTTTGATTCACCTCGAGGTAAATATATACTTCAAAGTTGGTAGCTATCACAATTTTTGTGTTTGTAGCTAGAGTATGGTTGTGGCCCTTATTTTTTATTTATCTTTTAAATCCTCTTATGTTTTTTATTGGCAGTCCCGTCCAAGAGTTTTAATATTGACTCACAGAAAAGTGGATTTGGTATCAAAAGGCTATCAAGTTGCAGTGCGTCTATTTCTATTTTATACTAAACATTGTTTTGATTCTCCTAGGGCTAAATATGTAATTCCGACAAAATCTGAACTGGCCTCCATTGCAATTTTTTGTACAATTTCTGGGATGTGATATTGTTCCCCATACCCATAAGGATCGATATGTATATGTTTAAATACTTATAAGTTGTTTAATTAGCTATTGAAGGTTAGACAATATTTAGCTATTGAAGTTGTTTAGTGACAATTGAAGTAATTTGGTCATTGTTGTATGCAGGTTTTGAAGCACTTTAAGCCTGATATTCCATGGCTGAGACCTATACAAGACAAGTAAATTATACCAAAAAGATCCTCTTCTAATTTCTCAGGCATAAAATCAGAGTGTCCATGGCTGAGACCTGTACAAGACAAGGGAATTCTCCAACCAAAACCAACTGATTTTTCGCCTAAGAAATTAGAAGAGGATCTTTTTGAAGAATGTTGCTTGGTATAACAGATTGTTCTTGGCAAAATCTTAATGGTAAGGCATTGACAAGAAGGGTAAGGCATTGACGAGAGTTTGTAGAGTTTAGAGTGATAAAATCTAGTTTTATTTTTATTAGATTTGTAAGGCATTGACAAGAAGGGTTTTGGCTCTGAAAGCTACACTGTGAAAAAAAGAAGCAGTTCCAATAGATTTCTATGATTTGAGAGTTGAATTTTTATAGGATTTGCATTGGAAGGTTGAGAAAATGAGACTAGTCAACAAAAACTTCATTGATGATTACTTGTTCCTAGACATGAAGCCTATCTTGATTACATTCCATTTGAGTCTAGTGACATTGCCATAGTTTGGAAGCCTATGTTTAAACCTCTCTGTAAATATAATTTTGTGGTGTTGCATGACTTGTTGGTCTTTGGCATTACATATGGATTGAATGGGAATACCCTATACATGTGCAGGATGTACACATTTTAACAAGGTTGTCTATGGAGGGGGAATATGTCTCCCATGCATTTCAAGTTATGAGGAAGGATGGTCGCAATAAGGATGAACCTAGCCTATATCACGAGTATGGTACATATAGGGGAGGTTATGGTGCCATCATCTCATTGATTATTAACCCTGAGGGCCATTTTTCTTGCTAGTTGATTGCAATCCATCTCATGTGTAAATACACCAAAGAATAATTCAACTTGGATGCCCAATTTGTCACTAAATTATGTGTGCACAGAACTAAATTGAAATGGTTTAAGTTATTAATAGATGAAGTCTTTCAGGCATGTGCTAATCCCCACACATAATCCACCTAATTCATCTTTAGCTATCCATTGGTTGCTTTGGGGATGTGGAAATGGAATCCCCTGTAGGGAAGATAACTTCATCCCATGCCCAATCAACAAATTCTTTCATTGCAATTTGATGCTTGGAAGAGTTTGAAGGACACTAATAATTTTGCATTCAATGAGGCCACTTTCAACAAATGGTATGACTAGATTATTAGAGTTACTAAACCCATTTTGTGAATCCCATAGGTGCTACAAGTGAATAAATTTTGGTTTGGTATGAACATGGACAATACATTTATGCGGCCATGAGGGACTAATGTTGATAAATTCCATGCCATTTCTTTGCCCTATTACTTGATAGAATCATATTTTGATAAATTCCATGCCATTTCTTTGCCCCATTTCCAATTGCAACAACCAATCCATCTCTGCCTTTGTTGAAGCTTGAGACAACCGATGATTTTTTCCAGGATCTTGTAGAATTTGGCAACCGGAATGGGTTGGTCAGTGTTGAAGAAACCTTCAATGCCTTTTATGAACTTGAGAAAAATAATGCCTCGCCTCTTTTCAACAATTTTTTTTTTTTAAATATTCAGGTCTGTCGGTCTTCTGACTACTACAGGTCGGACTTCCGACGGGAAACGCTCTTAGCAAAGTGTCGAAACTACAGCACGCTCGTCGATCGCGTCGATGGGATAGCATCGGAATATTCGTCGGTAGACCAACGGACGTCGTCAGTAGTTTTCGGGTTGTCCTTTGAAATTAATTTTTTAAAGGTCGTTGGTCGTCGGACGTTAGGGGAGTTGGAATACCGACGATAGTCCAATGTCGAAAAAACCACGGGAGATTTTTCGACGCCTGTTGAGCCCTCATAAGCGGCGGTTCAGCGATGTCAAACGTCAGGGGTACGGCAATAGGGTGTCAGAAATTATGTCCATTTATAGTAGTGTCTTTATCTTGGTGTTAGTGTGAGTAGTCACCCTAGGGGGAAATAAACATGATTGTATCTTGCCTAGGGATTCTTGGAGGCTGCTAGGGAAGCCTCCCTTGTGTTGGATATTATTCCTTCACTAAAGAGAGGGAATTTGATGGCTAGGTGATAGTGATGAAATCTTCCATGTTCCAATTGTCTTAGTTGCTTATGTGAGCTTTGCACTTGGTGCAAGATTGTGTGGTAAAAGGCATGTCCCAGTGGAATTGGAAACATTTCTCAACGACAAATGCTATATGTCTTTCGTGGAAATGCATCCCACGATGCCACCTATGTATAAATCCTAACATTTTCCCAACAAGCTATCTTTCTTAAGTGAAGGCAAGGGACTCTTAGCCTTTAGTAGTCACAAGTCATAGTCAAACAAGAGTTGGGTGGCTCAAAGAGACTAGCATAAACAATTGAACCTTAGCATATGACCATGTAGGGTATCTCCCTGCCTTGGACTTTGCACACTTGATGAAAAGGATTTCAAAAGATCACTTAGACAATTTTTATGTTTCGAATGAGAAATGATTATGGGGATTTGTTTGGATTCATATCCCCACAATCCTAACAAAAAATATTAACTATGTTGTTACCTCACAAAGGAGGAATTAAATGTGTTGATTAGTTGAGTTGCTTTTATGAGTCTAAACTAGCATTATGAACTAGTTGTTTTAATTAAGGTGTGGCGAAGGAGGTTTTTTAGTCTTCTCTACTCTTCTACTCTTTTTTATTCGCCAATATTATTTTCGGACACAAGGTGAAGAGCATACTTGAAAAAGAAGCCTCTTTAGGTCCTTCATGTGTGTGCTTTGTGTGAGGAAACCACAATGTTTAATACAAGAGCATTGGAAATAAAAATACAATATTTAAAAGAAATTTGATCAATAGCACAACACATGGACTTGAGTGGTCCTTTACTCTACCTACTTAATTTCTAGATGATGTAAAGTGTCGCAAAAAATTACCAATGCTCTCACTGATGATGATTGCAAAAATTCTAAAGAAATTGTCAAATGTAAATATGTTAAATTGTATGGGTTCTTACTCCACTTAATTAAATTTTATGTGATGATGAATTTTGCAATTAACCATGCAACAAAAATTAAAATTTGTGTGAAGGGACGTATTTCACCTACTCCCCTCATTCTAGTTTTTCAAGATCACTTTTGGGTGCAAGGAATAGAGCGTATTAGAGGTAAGGAGGCTTTTAGGTCCCTTGTGTGGGGTAAGTAGAATAAAAGGTAGATAAATGATTGCACTCTAATCTAAGAATCCATGTGTTGTAACAAGTAAAATTCCTTCGATGTGGTAAGAGAAATGAAATGTGATTCTTCCTCCTACCCACTCAGATAGTTAATTACTAATGTAAGAATGGAAAAGACCAGAGATTTTAAGCCTATAATTTATGACAAATTAAGGCCTTCTACCTAAGTCTATTGTTGGAACTAACCAATGCTCAGAAACAAAATTTAAGTGGACTTGTTCAAGTCTCTTAAGAGACAGACATGCAATTTGTGTAGTAACCGAGTGTGATAGGCTACGACTTTTGTGGAAAATCGACCCAAAGTCGTGGGACTTGCATGGAACATACTGAAACAGATGTGTCAATCATAAATCTCACAAAAAATAAAATTATTAGAAGAAAAAACATAGAGAGTGGTTGTAAACTAGATGTATAGGGAAGTTATGAGTCTTGCAAGGCACCGGATATCAGAGGATGGCTAAAAACAACCTAACAAGAGAAAATTGATTATCTAAATGAAAGTGGAGTCGCCAATCTATTTACTAGACTTTGTCGCATTGGTGAGTAAAATCCCCTTTGTTAAGCTAGATTGTGAGCTAAATAATAGTCAATGGTTAGTGGTGAGACAAACACAAGAGTATCATCGCAGTAAAAACAAAGCATACAAGTGTGCATGAGATTTAAGCTACAAACTAAAATACAAATCAAACATCCAAATAACGAGATGGAGAGAAACAACAATACTCATATATTGGTCCAATGTATGGGCATAAACATGAGTAACAACACTTGGGTAGAATGGTTGGATGCAAATGAGCTCCAACACTCATTTTCAGATGGGTCCTTTTCCTTCTTGAAATCCCTCTCTAACAAATGGTGATTGACAAAGTTTTTTTTTCTCTAAGGGAATAACTCAAACAAGCACGAGGGCGATGAAGAAATAGATATGAGAGAGAAAGATGAGTGATCTCTAATCTCATTCCTACAATATAACCTTGCAATTCTTCTCTCTTTGAAAATGTTTCCCCGTGACTTTCACTTATAGGGAAATTCTTAGCTCCATGAAGAACTAGTTCCAATGTGAAAGCTCTTGATATGAAATGGAGATCCCAATGCTTAAAGGGGGCTTTTGGAGGCAAAAGTGCTCTTCATGAATGAGATGGAGCTCAAATTTTATCGTTACATCATCCTATAGGTACTTGGGTTAGGCTTTGATCCTTATCTTTGTTGAAGAAGTCAGTCTCCCACATGTGAGCAGACTTACGCAGGTTTCAAAACAAATGTCGCACAAATTGTGCGGGTGTAAATGAAGGAAACTTGTGTAAGTGTATGAAAACCCACTTTGTGATGTTTTTCCAAACTCTTTTGAGGTGATGTAAAGTAGCCATGAGGTAGCCTTATTATGTTGTATTCTTTCCAACTGATGATGTTTTTAGATAATCACCTAAATGCCTCTTGTGAGCGAAATTAAGGTGATATCAAGCATTGTCTTTGTTGCACTTCCATGTGGGATATATCCAAGATGAAGATGAAAAGAAACGTTGTGGTATCCACCCTTGGGGATTTATTTAATGGGTTTTCTCTTTATAGAGCCACGCTCCCTCTTTATGGTCATTATACACCACCTTAGGGGTATAAAGGTTTACCCTTTGGGTTTTTAATTTTCGAAGAGTTGGGTCACTTTGAAAAGGGGTCAATATTTTTGTCAAGAGCATCCATGAGTAAGGTCGCACGCTTGAAAATGTTATTTACTTGAGATTCCAACCTTGCAAATTGTAACTTACCATCATCTATGGGTCTTTCCCTATTCTCACATGCCATATCTTAGGCTTGTGACTACTTCCCTACCATTCTCACGCTGATATCAGAATCTATAAGGTGCAACGCTCCCTTATATTTAGACTTTATGAGCTCAGTAAGAATATACTTTTCTCAAACAACACAAATTCATAAAAAAAATTGCTCTAATACCAATATAATTTGTAAACAACCTTGGATATTCAAATTATCAAGTTGTCAATTTTTTTAACCTATGTTCATCCCTAGAAAAAGCCCCATGTTATGTATAAAATCCCTTATTAAGCCCCTAGATATTGAATTATTACAATTCTAGTGTTACATTAGTAGGTCAGCTAGAACCTTTAAATGTACCCTTTCATTATTATTGTACCCTTTGTCTCCTATATATATATACCAAGGAGACCTAGTCTTAGGATCATCTATCTAATCTCGTATTGTATTTCGAATTGGATATATTGTAAAAGGAGTTTTCCCCCTTGGTGGACTATATTCATTGACTTTTTATCATTTTTAAGGTGTTGGATCATAACATTTGGTTTTAGAGCTTGTGATGCTAGGGTTTCGCTCCTCTAACTGAGACACCTTGGAATTTTCACTATAATTTTTTTCTGGGACATTTCAAACCCTGAAATTTAGAGGCAACTAAGGTGAAATATGAAGGTGTAGGTGGTAAAAATTTCAAGGTTTCAGAGATATGGCCAATGGAATATAGGATTTGTGACTCATCATGAATTCAATGTTAAACGAGTCATCCTAAAAAAAAATCTATAACTATTCTTCTGGGAATTTTTAGACATTGAAATTTTGTGAGACTTAGGAGACATATCATAGTACAGGTGGTAAAAATTTCATGTTCTGGTTCACTATACTTTTGGATAAATAGTACATGAAAGACAAGGCTTGTGACTAATCCTAAAATTAGTTTTAAAAGATTCATATGGGCATTTTCGTTGTAACTTCTTTTATGTGACGTTTCAGACTCTGAAATTTTCATAATATTGAGGAGACATAGCGAATTACATGTGGAAAAAATTGCATATTTTGAGTCATTATAATTTGTGATATATATCTCATGGGAGTTGGGCATTTTAATTAATCCTAAAATTAGGCTTAAAAAGTCATTTTGGTATTTTTTCTATAACCTTTTATCAGTAAAGGTTCATACTGTGAAATTTTTAGGAGTTTAAAAAGTCATGTCAGAGTACTACAAGACAAAATTGTAGTCTTAGAAGAGTTCAAATTTCATAGATATATCAGGACAAAGTTCAATCGTCCATACATACTCCAAATTAAGGGTTTGAAAGATACATAACTTACAATTGAAATAAATTTTGATTGGAAGATTTGTTTTTGGTGATTCAAAATTGTTGATAAAGACAAAATAGAGGAGTATTATTATTGTTATCCCACATGGCTCACAAAAAAATTTCAACACCAAATAAACCTCCAGAAATCTCACACAGGACGTTAGAATAAAATGAATATTTTGAAAACAGTCTATCCCAATTAAAGAACCAAGTTGATGAAATGAATATTAGTATGTTGAAACAAGTGGATTTAACACATTTTTAGGGATACCTCAAAAGAGAATTGGAATATCAAATGAAAATAAGAATGAAATGAAAAAGACGATGGATAAAAATAAGAATGAAACTAAGGAAGAATTACAAAAATCCATGAAGTACATAGAATCCATGTTCTTACAGGGGATCGCTAAAAGGGATATGGAGATCCAAGGAAATCATTAAAATAAGGATAACAATGGTGTTGAGACTCAATCACATATGGGGAGTATTTTATCACAGTTGGAGGGAACCAATATTGAACTTCAGAATTATTCATCACTTCAAGATCCACATCATCAAGGCTTCAAGGAAGTACCAAGGAACTACTTTGTTCCAAAGATCAATATGAGGAAGTTTGAGGGTAAATATCCTATTACATGGATATTCTAGATGGAGCAATACTTTCATCTACAACAAGTGTCAAGCTTACAAAAGGTAACTATTGCATCCTTGTATTTAGAAAATGATCAATCTGTTCGGTATCAATGGCGTTGTGAAAGAAAAAAGAATTATATTCTATGTTGGTCTAATTTTACGAATGAATTGATATCACATTATGGGGATAGATCAATACATTCTTTAGTCAAGTGATAAATCTCTAGACAAAAGGCCCAGTTACAGAACACATTCAACAATTCCAAAAGCTCAATATCAAGGTAAAGAACATTTATGACGATAATTTGTTAGATCTCTTTATGGGCACTTTAAAGGAGAACATTCAACATGAGGTGCATCTCTTCGAACCTAGATCCCTAGAGAAAGCTTTCAATATGGCAAGGAAAGTGGAAAACAAAAATATGGCTACTAGAAGGGTGACCACTAACAACCTTTAGAACACATGAAGGTCATTACAAGTTTTTGGTTATGCCATTTTTACATACTAATGCACCTTCAACATTTCAAAGCTTGATGAATTCTATTTTCAAACCCTTCCTTAGAAAATTTGTTTTAGTAATTTTTTATGACATATTGATATACATCAAATCATAGGAAGAGAATGTACAACATGTTGATAGACTATTACAACTTTTGGAAGAGCAACAACTTTATGCAAAGCCTTCCAAGTGTGCCTTTGGGGTTCAAGAAGTGGAATGTTTGGGTCACATTGTATCTCACGAAGGTGTAAAAGTGGACCCTAACAAAATTAAAGTCGTGAGGGTATCAAAAATTCCCAAAACCTTGAAGAAACTTAGAGGATTCTTAGGATTGCCAGGCTATTACCGCAAGTTTGTCAAGAACTATGGTCAAATAGTGGTACCTCTAATAACATTATTAAATAAGGAAGCATTTTCTTGGACTCAAGAAAAAACCAAATCTTTTGAAAAACTTGAGGAGGATATGCATGCAACTCCTTTCCTAGCCACACCTGACTTCACAAAAACATTTATTCTAGAGTGTGATGCCTCAAGCCATGACATTGGTGCAGTTTTAACGCAAGAAGGAAGGCCCTTACCTTTGAAAGAAACCAACTTAAAGAAAAAAAAACTTACTCAAACCAACTTATGAAAAAGAAATGTTGGCCATACTACATGCATTTAAGAAATGGTGCCCTTACCTAATAGGAAGACACTTCAATGTAAAAACAAATCATGATAGTTTGAAGTACTTCTTGGAGAAATAATTATATTCAGAAGAACAAAAAAAATGGGTTAAAAAGATGCTAGGTTATGACTGTGAAATTATCTACAATAAAGGAAAACAAAATATTGTGGCAAATGCACTTTCAAGGAAATAAAAATAAAAAGAGGGTTCACTATGTGTTATTTCTATTTCACAATTTGATTGGGTGGAAGAAGCAAGGATAAAATGGAAGCAAGATCAAGAGGTTTGTAAGATCATTCAACAACTACAAGAGGACCCCAGTGCATCAGATAAATCTGTATGGAAGAATGATTTGTTGTGGTACCATGATCACCTATATTTATGTAAGAATTCCCAACTCAAATAGAAGGTATTTCTGGAGTTGCAAACTTCTCCTGTAGGAGGACATTAAAGGTTCTTGAAAACTTACCACGACATTGAGAAGGATTTTTTCTCCGAAGGTCTTAAAACTAATGTTCAAAATTTTGTGTCTAAATGTGTGGTTTGCCAACATAATAAGGGAGAGACAATCAAGACTCCAAGTCTCTTACAACCATTAGCTATACCAAGTCAACATTGGGAAGAAGTTTTGAAGGATTTTATTACAGGTTTACCCAAATATGAAGGAAATATTATCATCATGGTTGTAGTGGATCAACTGACTAAGTATGCCCTCTCTCTCTCTCTCTCTCTCTCTCTCTCTCTCTCTCTCTCTCTCTCTTGTTAGAAAAACAGGACCGCAGAGCAATAAAATAAAACAAATGTAGAAACAAAACACAGAAGACACACAATACAAGAGAGACACAGATTTACGTGGTTCACCCAGCGTGGGCTACGTCCACCAGAGAAATTGCCAGGACCTTCCTTTATTATTATCCAGCAAATGAAGGGATACAACCTACAGCAAAACCCGTTGTAACTTCCTCTTCTTTCTCTCACAGTCTCCTCTCTCTGAATACAATATTCACCATCATCCATAGCCGCAATACATTTCCCTCATAAAAGAGGGTTGCCTTCTAGGGAAAAAAACCCTAACATAATCTCTACCGTTAGATCTGCGACCTTATAATGAATGGTCCAGATTTACAATGAAATT